>JAOUQW010000042.1:13203373-13218177 GCA_028565825.1 Olivaichthys viedmensis | reverse complement strand
TGACATCAAAGTTGACAAAAGCAGCCTTTATGACAACTGACGCCTATTGGAATAAGAGTTTATAAATATTTATGTCGATTTATGTCAGTTGTCATGAAGGGCTTATGTAGGTGTCATGCAGCCTTCTGAAATCTGGCGTACAGTAAAGTGTTACCGAATAATCTATAGTGTGCTCCTTGGACCTCTAATAGTGTCTTTTCTTTAATGTATATTCAAATCTGATGGGGCGTGTTAATCCTGTACAAAATCAGTTTTCCACACGTCTGGCCTCAGATGGTATTTTCTGCTTTTAAGAATTTTTGCCAGGAAGAACGAATTGAGGTAAGAGAAGGGAGTGAGCGAGTTAGACAGCTAGACTGGCTTGTTCCAGTTGTCCCGGTCATTTTCTTTGTCTCTTTACCCTTTTTCAGAAACCTGAACCCTCTAACATATTTTCTTTTTTCCATGTTTTGCGTTGGTTTTTATTAGTCAAAATCCAATTTGGGTGTGTGTATGCAGCCTCAGGCTCAACACCCATGTAATTTAGTCCCTGACACTCTCACACAGTGTGATTTTGTGATTCTGACTCATTAGCAGAAATAGAAGTGAATTGAGACAAATTGAGGGGTGGGAGGCCACAGAGTGCCCCCTCTGACTGGAGGCTGATTGCTGGTGGGGAGACGCTGGGGCGGCTGAAAGCCCAGACAAACTCAGACAGCAGAACTGAGTCTCAGCACTGAGCCACTGAGCACCGCTCTCCACTTTATTGTGGCCAGACCGCTTTTGCAGTCATGGACCAGATCGGAAACAATATCATGTCAGCAAAGAGAATGACATGGACAAAACTTTCAGCTACCGCCTCTGAAAATGCCACATCTGTCACTGCACACATCCCATGTCTTTACAGTAAAGCCAGAACACTGCCCTTCGGTTTGGGTTGTTAGGCTGGAATAAGGATTGTAAGTCTAATTTAATGTTTGCCATAAAATTTTTAATGACTTACTTTTTGCTGTCACACTTTTATATTGTCCCTGTAATTGAACAAAGAACAATTTTACGTCATGTTATTGTGTATATTTTGTTAAAACAGCTTGCCTATTGATTACTATTATGGTTACTATAAAAGGCACTCCAGAGTTCACAGAGAAGTGAAAGGAAACCTGAGCCACTCGATTGTTTTTAGTGTGTTTTTGGCGAGCCTGTATTTTTCAGCCTGGTGTGTTTACGCACTGTTTTTAGCCACATGCGGCAGCTTTCCACTGGGGCCGCGGCGACCCGCAAGCTTACGTCAGAGTGGAAGGGGCCACGCAGACGCTTGTGGTGGGAGTGAGGACGGGGCTTTTCTCTCTTGGAACACCCAGCTTACTCACTGCTCGCTCTGGCGCTGAATCACAGCAGGGTTTCCTCCCTCTTACCACACCAGTACAGCTCTCACAGCTACTTCAGAGCGGCCAGGTATGGTTCTGCTCAGAGCGGTCAGCATGGGCCAAATGAGAACAATCAGAGCTAGGCAGAGGCAAAGAAGAGCCTTTGGTCCAGACTTCAGGGCTGAGTCACTGTCTGCCTCGCAGACGTGGGCTTGAATCATTTCAGATTAGGGGCCCTGCAATTAAACTCATCTGACACACATTTTTGCTATTTTCTTCCATCCCATCCCTGCAGCCCTCTGTCAAAAACAAACTCTTGCCTTTTTTTTTTCTTGTCAGCCTTTTGCTCCACCGCTAAATTAAGCTGTGTGGATCACATTTAACTGTACATGCGACCACCAACAATCTAGTTAGCAGTATTTTTCTGTTTATTTTGAGTTTCCATGTGCACAGCAGGGCCACACTCATTCGGCCGAGTGCATGCGCACACACATAAGCACACAGATTAGACAGGCTTGAGCACGAATGAAAATAAATGTAGAGTTTTTATCTGTGGAATTTAAAACCTAACCTCTAACCCTTCCAATGCAAAGTGGTCGCGACAGGAGCTGGTGGTCATGAAATATAGTGTGGGTTAAAACATGCTGAAGCAATAATACTCTCTAATGTGTTCCATCTCCCATGAAGCGCTGTACCTGGTGCCACTCTGGCTACCCCTCCACCTCATACAATCACACAGCCGCCCCTCTCCACACAAACACTCACACACACTCCCTAAAGTCCTAAAAACATATGCACTAGTGTATATGATTTGACATCGGTTTACTCATTCAAGCATATACACTTGCCTAAAACTTGTGCTGCCTGGAGCTGATATCACCATAAATATGATTACAGACCCTCAATGATCTATTTAAATTGCCTTTCAAACTTTTAACCGGTTAAACACACACTCACACAGATGCATGATGAGCAAACTGACAGAACAAAAGGCACATTTGGCCTTTTTTGAGAGTCTGCATTCTTTGTCGGCTCCTTGTCATATATAAAAAAGGTTCTTCAAGCAGTTCATATAAAACTTTTACTTAGCTACAAAGAAAAACTATAGAGCATTAATAAGAAATTCTCCCCGCTCTGCTCTGGAGATGAGGAACAAATGACACAATAGTGAGAAGGAGACAGGAGATTTGAGTCAGTTGCAGCTGTGGTTTAAGACATATAGCAGCACACAGTAGGGTAGTGTATGAGAAAGGTGTGGTTGAAATGGACACATGAGACAGAGGATGCTGCTTCAACCTACTCTGACCTGCTCTGACCTTTAGCTCTCTGGATACATTGTTGCTATGGAGAAGAATCCGGGTGCCTTTACTGACCTCTGTTTCTACACACACCACCCTAACCAATCTTAACTTCATCCTAATGTGTATAGAACAGTATTTAGGCATTTTGTTCATCGCCACGACAAACGCTTGTCAAAATTTGCATTTTTATTTTAAGCTACATTCTGCAGACTATGTTTAAAGGCAGTATGTGACAGTTGCAAAAACAATATTATTCACCAGTTTTTAGGGTTTTAAAGTGAGCAAAATGTCTGAATGAAACATGATGGACTCTAGATTTTTGTCATACTCTGCCCTCGGTGTGCATTTTACAAGTTTGAGAGAGTTGGCAGGGATATGAAAAGTTGGAGAGAGGGGAACGGTGTTGGAAGTAAAGATGAAAGCAGGGAGCAGGAGCACCATGCGCCTCTGTGATATCCCAGTTGTTTTTGGTGCTGACACAAGCAAAAGCAGGAGATGCTTGGCAGCGCCTTGCCTGTTTTACATTACCTTTCATGGTTACTTAACTGCTTTACATTTAAGAGGAGATTTTATGTGAATTTGACCCCAGGAAACCTTTTTCATCTGGCAGAATGGATTTTTTTTTCTCTCCCTAATTTGAAATGCTTGATCTTGCGGCGCATGTGAGGCAGCGACATGAGAGGCTTGTATTTATAGTGGAAACATGCATGTTTTATGAACTTTATCTCACACCTTTGAAATCTGGTCACAAAGCACCGCTCACTTTATACCATAAGTCTTTCCAAGAGAGGGATTTTTTTGAAGAGCGACGAGCAGGGGCTGACCAGTGGCTCTCTTTTTTTTTACCAGGTTTAAAAAAGGATGAAAAATATTCAGTGTAAGCTGTGATGAGCTGAGAGTCTGAAAGTACAAAGTATTTGATCAGTTGGCAGTATGAAAGCAAAAGGAACCATCTTTAAAAATGTCACCTATTTTAGAACCCAGTTACATGTACTCTGGTCTGACAGTCCTCAATAAAATGTAAAAACTTTTTTTAAATGTTGGATATTTATCTCAAAACGGAATTACTGCACATTAATACAGGTGCAATGTCATTTTTTATACATAAAGTAAAGGACTAAGTCCTGCAAACTGTCTGTGTAGCATGCCAGTATTAACTTCTTTAACAAACTGAAATCCCCTTTACAGGCTAGACTGGTCTGGAGGCCTTGAGGGTATTTGTGAGGGGAAAAAGGGACAGTATTTGTTCCTTGTGGAGTCTGAGACACTGGTCTGTCTGGGGTGTTCATTTCCTGCTGGGCTCCAGTGTAGGTGAGTGGTGGGTGTTGTGTTTCCTGCCCACTGCTGAAGGCCCCGGGTGAAGTGGAGAGGGAGGGTGTGTGTTTAAAGAGCATCTAAATCTGCTTCATAGTTTGCGGAGAGGAATGACGTTTTAAACGGCCTACATGACGGCCGCTGGACTTTGCAAATGTCACTTTCTACGGTTTTCAAGCATAGCAGACAGCAATGCGGTCGTGTCACAGTGTAACCCTGTATTAGTGAGGTGGCTTTAGATGTCACACCACAAACCATGGACCTCTGGTCTAAAAGGAACTTTCCCATGTCTGCGCCTAAATGTGTGTGTGGGAAGGTTGTATGTCTATAAGTAAATATAGGTTAGGTCAATAGTACAGAAACGTGTTCCACCTCACAGGCATGGTCTAGAGTGCCATCTGTTGGCTCAATGTATATATCTGTGTGTGTGTGTGTACTTGTGTGTGAGTTAGATTTTTCTGCTCTCACTGAGTTCTGCACCAACCATATACTGTATATCATACTGTAACTTCTGTGAATAAAGTTATTTGTCAACATATTTAAACAGTATACTCTTAGAAAAAAGTTTGGGGAAAAAAATCTAGAACCCTAAAGAGTTCTACGGTTTGTCCCTCTGGGGAACCCTTAAAGATTCTATGTAGAGCCCTACAACAGAGGGTTTCCCTATCAGAGAGGGTTCTAGATTTATATCTATAAGAGTGTATTATTCTGTGTTCATGACTTTTAGTCATAAAAATCGTAGAAGGATCTAACAGTCTAATTTTTATTCTTTTTATTGCATACAATCTTTCTGACCATCCACAGTACCTAATCCCTCATCAAAACACTTAGACCATGACTCTCTTCTTGATGGTTTTTCTTCTTACATCACTACTCCCACACAAGGCTTCCACAATAGTGGTTCTCGCCTGGTCTACAGCCTGTCACAATTCTCTTATGTGATTTCTCTACTTCATCTCTCCACCGAGTTCCAGCCAGACTCCACGACCTGCAAGGTCTCACAAATGCAGGCATCAAGCACTGTTCCATTACCCATCAACCAAACTTGTCAAACTCAGGTTCTGGAGGGTTACAGCCCTGAAGAGATTTGTGATTTCCCTCTTTCAACACATCACATTCTGCCCACAAAAGCCTTGGGAATTAACTGATGAGTAACTACAACTGAAATCAGTGTTTTCCAAACCAGTCCTTCATAAACCCCATTTTTGCTCTCTCCATACTCCCAACAAACCTGTACCAGGTATTCAGTGTTCTTGATTGCTTGGTTTAGGCATAATGAGAGGTGGGTGCTAAAATGTGGACCATCTGAAACCTGATTTAGATTACCAGCATTCATTTATTAATTTATGTGTCCTCTGCACTTTTTGTCATATATAGTTACTGCTTTAATTAATTTATTTGTATTAAGGTAAGAATTAAATTAATCTTGCACTGTCAATGGCTCAGTAAAGCTCATCTGGAAGTTACTGTTTTTAAAACTTCTTGGCATTTCTGGCTACTTGTGGGCATCATTGCACCTTGACCTGTTGTCAGTGTGTGCATGTTTCCCTGATTAAAGTGTATTTGGTAAATTATCATGTGTAAATGTTTTTGAAAACCCAGATCAATCTGATTTTATTTCATTTTATTAATGCACTTACAATACTAATGCTAGTATAAGTATTACTGTGTAATTAAATGTGTTACAGTTTCTTACACATATTGATAACCACATCATTGTTTTATGTAGAGAGACTTAATTAAATAATGGACATACCTGGATGTATCAGTAGCTTTAATTCCTAAGGTACTTTAACTTTCAATTATGCAAGCAGACTGGATTTATTTTCATTTAACTTTATTTTTATATCTGTTATTGTATACATCTTTATGGCAACATGTGACTTCATCCACAAAAGAGACTACCATACTAAATAGTATATCAAAATAGTATGCTAGCTATACAGCATCACCGGTGTCGTACTATTTTGACATAGTATTTAGTACTGCGCTAAGTGGTTTTGGTTATAGCCTCTGTGCTAACACTTTGGTAAGACAAAATCACAGTTTGTTACTATTTAGTATGGTAGAATGCAGTTAGTTTCGGACACAGCTTGACTCTCTCGGAGTATCTTAGCAACATGGGCAACCTTTAAAGGCCTTCCTGTGCCTGTAGAGGAAGGAAAAGGCAGTGAGAAAGCACAAAGAGGACCTGTAGGTGACCAATATAAACACCCACCTACTTGGACGAGTGTCAAGTTTCTCAAAGAGAAAGAGAGAGGGGAAAAATAACTTTCACTTAAAGGCTATTAAGCCCAATAAAAGCTTTGGCAAAGTGTTTAACTGAACAGAACAAATTAAGATTTGTTAAGGTAAAGGGGTTTAATGTTGTAAAATTAGAATACAGGGTTGTGCACTTAAATGCTAGCTTGTAAATGGTGGTTTATTCATCTTAAGATTTAGAAGAAGTACTTAATTAGGTTGGCTCCGTTTACAAAGTTCTTGCAATAAAGTACATGACTACTGAATTAGTAGTTTTGTTCTTCTCTTCACTTCACCACTGGAAAGAATGTGCTCGACATTCAGTTGAGCTTATTGTCAAGAATGACTTTAAAAGGACTTCTGAATCTGGAAAAATGTTCACAACAACAAAAAAAGCCTGTACATAAAGGGGATATTGTAAATTATGAAATTTATGAAGATATCATTTGACTGAATTGGATGAATAATTTTCTCTCATGTGCCCTGCGTGAAGGCACAGCTGTTCTGACTGCTCTCCACTCACATAGGCAGACACTATCAGAGTGATTTCCTGTTGGACCAAACGTTTGTGGATTTTGGCCCAGCAGCCCTCTGTCCTTTACTGAGACACTTCATTAATATTCACTAGTTCTGTAGCCCTGAACGATCAAAGAGCACATACAGAAATGGGAAACAAGAACGAATAAACACAGCTATTGAAACCTTGCTTGCAGTTCTGGCACTGATTTAACTCATCAGAGAATTATCAAACAGTTCATTGCCCAGTGATGTCTTTAGAGCAGGTGATACTAAACCAGTCCTGGATGGTTGGAGTCCAGCACAGTTCAACACTGCATAGTTTAATACAGGGAACCTCAGCTCTAGCAGTTTGGAGCCCACTGATTCAACACACCAGATATTTACCAGGAAATCACCAAACTGTGCTGAAGATCCAAATCACAATTATATGCACTAGCGGGTGACTCCAAGAGGTGAAGGCTTTTCGTCTTTAGATTTTTCATCCCTCTAGTCTTGCACAACAAAACCTCACATAAAGCAGTGTGTCCAAGTCCAGATCCTGGAGTCTCTCTGCACTGTACAGTATTTACCCCTAATGAGTTTTAAAACTCATACCTGTACATTAACTGATGAGCTGTGTCAGGTGTGTTGGGAGCAAAATACTAAAATGTGCGGTGCAGAGATACACCAGAAGCAGGTTTGAGAAATGTTGTTTGCGTGCTACACTCCCAGTCTACTGCTCCTGTATAAACTGGATGCAAGTGGCAAAGCCATTCAGTAGACATTTATACTATCTGATTAAGAGACTTACGGTAACAGTGTGTCTAATGTGTTTAAACCAAGAAAATAAAAACATTAAAGTCTTTGCTAATTATGCTCATGGTTTTGGGAATAGAGATCAAGAAGTAAGAAGAAAAGATCATTTATTTTTATTTTGGATACTCTCTTATCGCAGCTCTTAAATGAAGCTGTACTGGCCTCTAGTGGAGGAATGTGGCTGTAAAAAAAATTTAAACCCCGGCAAAGATCCATTCAATGAAATCTTAAAATGAGTGACTGAAATTTGTTATAGTTCATGTTAGTGTCATGTACATTTTTATTACTTCATTTGTATGCCAATTATGACAAAGAATGATGGAAAATAATTTAAAAAATAAAATATTATATTGAATGATATTTTTTATACATTAAATGGTGCTATGAACACGTAATCATGAAATCGCTTAGGTAGCAACCTCATTAATTTAAAAATGAATATGAATTGCATGTATATTTAGCTTAATTTTTTAACTCCTTTGTAACCTTATTTATCTTTGAGACAGATTGCCTTCCCTTAATTGTGCATGAGCTGTGGCATGATAAAGACGAGAAGATATTTCCACTGGATAAAAGTATTTGAGTGATAAAGGCACCTGACAGACTCAAAGATTTTTTTTATAAGTATATATTTGCATCTAGCTTAAATAACTAAAATGATGGCTCTTAACGTGCATTACATTAAAGACATTACACAGTATCTGCTCGATAAACAGAAGATGTCCATGAGATCGTCTCAAAAGCCATTTTCCTCCTACTGTTCAGTCTGTCGCACATGCAGCAATAAAGATGATTGTAGAGACGGATGGACAGGCGAAGTCAGCTCCATCAGCGACTAAAACCCCAGTTCTTCATTCTGGAGCATAAATGCATGCTCCACAGATGATTCCTCAGTTAAAAAAAAAGGGTTAAATATACTGTTGATCCGATATCAGAAAGATCATCATTAGTACAATTATTTCATGTTCGACAGCAGTGTGTGTTCTAGTCATTTTGCTGTACGCTGTGAAAGCCGAGTTGCTGCTTGGTGGCGAGAGAGATTGGCTGGTTTTCACCTCTTCTCTGAGTGAGCACATCATTAAATGAAACCTGGGAAGAGATGCTGCAGGAGCAGAATGACACCCACTAGCAGCGCAGCACACAGGAACAACACCATCCATATTGGAACAGATCCTGGACACAGCAGAGACAAAAACACATTCAATCCTCAGCAGGATCATAGTGACTACACAAGTGTTATCCACACAAGTGCAATCCATTTATCTTGTCATTACTATAAGGGGAATATATTATCAGGTTAAATAAAGCAATAGATGAATGAAGTCTTCACTTTAAAATAACCATCATTCAAGTAGTTTAATTGAAATATTCAATGAAATATTTACATAATTTTGTTACTTTATTGGTTAACACCAAGCCATAATCAGTTTACAGAAAGCTGCTTTATAAATGTGATTTCACTGTCGTCTAGGTCCTATGAGAACCTGTTCACATCTTCACGGCCCACCTGTATAGACAGGAAAGTAGCATAATTGAGACTAAAAGCATAAAAATATATTTAAAAAGCATATACCACTTTAGGGCCATGAAACATGAACAGGCTTTTGTAGGATGCCTACATGATCTGGCTAGACAGCAGTGGAATTCGTGTAGAGGAGTGTATTTCAAATACAAATCAATGATACACCCACCCAATCTCACTCGCCTCGCTCAATTCCACAGTAAAAATGTACAAATTCTTGCCCTCATTGAGCGCATGATGGCAGTGTTCATCAAGACTTGTTAAAATACATTAAATAGCAAAGCTATAAATAGCCAAGTTTCCCCTTAACTTTATGTGCATAATGCAAGCGATAAAATGAAAATGCTTCTTTTCTTTTTTTACGTTTGTGAATTTTCCTGCCAGCTGCTCGTTTCCATCAATTTGACTTTTGCAATGTAATGAAAGTGTCATTTTCCACAAAAAACTGCTATCGCAAAAGTTTTGCTTAATTGAAAAAAGACTGGGTTTGACAGGTTTCCATCAGAAATGTAATGTATATAGCAAATTGTGTACATGCTTTCTTGTTTAGCTTCTCTGACTATTCCATCGCCTACTGACAAAAATGGACAGAATACACAAGCGGCTGTTGGCCACTTTTCTTCTGTTTCAGCTGAGCTTTACAGTTAATAGTTAACAACATCCAATCGTCGTGTTATTTTCTAGAATTAAACTTAAAAGGGTTCTTCTCTCCTTCTCAGTCCCGCTTCACTGCTCTGCTGCCATCCCGACTATCACTGGGGTTTTGTTGTCGGCGAGGCATTTGATTAAAATTCTGTCACATGACTCTAAATGTATGCATAATTGGAGTTTTTTTTTCAAAGTGCTAAAACATTTTTTGCATAAAATCCTTAAGATGAAAACCTGCCTAATGATTTGTTATACAGTGCAGTCTAATTACAGCCTCACTGAACTATGTGTAACGTGTACTTACTCCGGTTGGCCACTGCGTGCAACTGACAGCGGCTGTCTACAGCCACACTCAACATGGCCACTTCATTATTTCCCTTTACTGGTTTGCTTTTGGGGGCATCAGGCAAAAATGCCAGGTCTGTCACCACAATGCCATGACATTCCTGTACATAGTACAGCTTCTGCAAGAGATCAAATAAAATAAAATAAAACATGTTATTAATGCCTACGAACAATGCATTATTCTGTGTGTGCATGCGTGTGTAGTTACCTGCAGTGAGAATGCAACATAGATGGCTACCGAGCCTGTGACTGTGCCGAGGCCAAGAAACGTTCCGGAGTCACTTAAGAATAAAAAAAAAAAAAAAAAAATCACAGCAAATCAGAACACAACAACAACAACAACAACAACAACTAATGAAGAGATTAAGGAAAGACTCAGTCCTCACCTCACATTCAAACAGGATATCACTTCATTGCCACATGGCTTAGTGAGCAGGGGCAAGAAACTCCTTCCATCCCATTTGGTGAGGTAGCATGGCGGCGGTTTACGCTCTCGTTTGTGGGGAATCTGGACAGTGTACAGTCTTAATGCATCTTTTTGGTCCTCAACCTTAGCGAAGCTAGAAATAAACAACAAACACAAATATTTTGGTGTAGTATCACTAATAAGAGCACGTCATTTTGTGAACCATTTGAATATGATTTGAATTGAAGGTAAAAACCTGGAATAACTTACCGACAGGACTGGTAGCGATACATCTTCTCTGCGATATGCGGCATGTGGTCATGCCAACGTAAACCCAGCATGAGCTGATCACCACTCCATACACTACACGCAAAATCTCGCCCTGCTGTCACCATGCGCTGAACCAAAAACACAGGCATATTGTCTACTGTTGCATTTGTGATACAACAATTGTGAAAGTTAGTTAATTATTTATAAATTACACCTGCATTATCAGCATATATGATCTCTATTACCATATCAATACCTTGTTATCAGGGCTGATGTCTAAATCCTCTACTTCATCTTCGTGAGCTTTGAAGTTCAACTTCTCCTTCAAGGAGGGATACTGAAAAAGGAATAAAAGTCTGCTGTTAATAAGCAGCAATCTGTTCAAGTGACTCGGGGCTCAGCTAGCCATGCTCACCTCCCACGCTCTCACATAACCATCGGCTCCTCCTGTGAGAAGAAGCTTCAGGTCGGAGCTGAAGCGCACACACTTCTGCACCGGGTCCTGAAGGCTGAAGTCCGACTGCACCTCTCCAACATTCTCCACTAGAATCTGCACAGACGAGTCCTTCATCTGCGAAACATCACCGCCACCATTTTGGCTTTTCCCCCTTCTCTTTCTGGCACTTCCTTGCTCCCCAGATCCTGCCAAATCAGAGTCAAGAAACATACCTGCTGAGAGGAATACTCTTTTAATTAGCTATCAAAAGGGAGAATAAAAACAGGTACAATGTTCAGGGATTTGGGGCTTATACCAACCATCCTTCGGAGCAGCTGAGCGTCCATGATCTTTAGGTCCATGTTGCCTGAAGCGCATCACGCTGCAGTTGCCATCTTGTCCAGCAGCGATCACATCTCCTCCCAGTGCCATGTTCATGGTGGCACGTGTCGCTGTGTCGTGAGTGTGCAGCAGAGTGGCACTGTGCTGGCTACCCACCAGCTCTAAACCCAGGAAGTGCTGTGGCCAAAATTCAAGAGCGTATCATCGTAATTATGCAACTTTGATAAAGCCTGAGAATGACACTTTCTAACAATACGGGTACACTTGCAAATTTCGTAACCACAGGCTGCTGTCTCTGATCGCCGCTGGTGGACGTTTTGATGACGTTTCTATGGATTTGGTTATGGGGAATTAAAGTATTCCTCTTCATGATAAACACCAATCTACCCTTGCTCGATTGGCTAAACGCAATGTGGCAGACACACTCATTTTATTAACGTTGAGCTGAACTTTTGCCACATGGCCAACTAGATCTGCCATGCCACAACTATAAATGCACTGCGTGGATCTGGCCGAGCATTTCGTTGACATGAATAGGATATGGCAAGGCAAACTTGCAAATAGACACTTAACATTTAAACTGCACATTGAAGCATTTCACACTCATCATTACAAATAAGAATGCAACAAGCTACAAACAAAACTATATAGTGATTACTTGTAAAAACTAATCACAAGCAATGTCAATAAATGACTGGTTTCTGGTAAAGCAAAGGGCTTAAGGCAGACACTCACCACTCCATTCTTAATGCCCGTCTTAGATGCTCCGCCCCCTCCAGCAGTAATGATGAGTCCAGTTTTAGGGTCGATTTTAACAGTGTAGAGAGGGAAGGGGGCACGATACAAATCCGGTACTTTTCGTTTACCCATGATTCTTTATATGTAATCACAGGATCATCACAGTGAAATTCTGTTTAAAAAACAAACATAAAAATAAACTGAGTGAACGTTCTAAACATTCTCCAAGTCAAGGGTTCTTAACTTTTCTGGATATGCGCCACCTCTGTCATTTTTTCTGTTGCATTGGATTGTGTCATTGGATTGTGTCATTCTTCCTGTTTTCTGTTGTGTTATTCTCACTGTTGTTTTGACATGTTGTTATACTAGTTGTCTGCTGCGCTTCTTAAATAAAACCTCTATAAACATTGTTTACTTGAGAAAGTGAAAGCTGTGCATTGACTTTTCCAACTGACATTGTGTTTGCAAAATACCTTCAAAAGTGGAGTAACAGGTAAGTTACAGCATTACTAACAATGGTAAATGACACAAACAGATGCGAGGTTGACACATCCAAACGACAGAGCATTCTCAAACGACTCTGTCTTTTTGAATGAGTCACTAAGGTGAACGAATCAGTATCAGTCACTGCCATGCCCCGAGTTGTTCATTGAGTTGCTGCTGACACGCTTCGCAATTGCAAACCACAACTGCACTCATTGGACCAAGACTGACTGACTCTAGCATCAGAAAATCAGCAAATAGCCTCATAGGCTAGGGTTAAGATATTTATCAAAGGAGCCCGTCATTGACTGACTGACTGACTGACTGAACATATACGCCCAACTCTGACGTCACAAAGTATTCCTGGACTGAACGAAGGAATCACTGAACCAGAACGTAAATTCACGTTCATGAACTAAATGACCTGATTGGACTCGCACACTGAACGAAACCAGGTTGGGTCCCTTCAGTCATGACCGAGATTCGCTCCTCTGCGAATTCAGCGGATTAGTGTTCGAGTCAGCAAATCTTTCGGTCATGACTTTCGGTCAGCGGGCCAATGTGTGTCCCATGTTAACTTTATGCAGACATTTTTTATTTTATTTTTTACATTGCTCAAGCTGTTTGGCATGATCAGGTTCAACTGAATGAATCGGTGAACGACTCATTTAACCGAACAGACTCAAGCATTTCAACTCCAACCATATTAGAGAGAGGCTATGACTGGTGAGGCTTGTCTCAACCAGGGCTGAGTGCGGTGTATGACTTTGTTCAAGAACTATTGAAGTCATCATCTTTAAAACATGAGGACAGCAGACTGCATTTACCTAGAATCATCCCACAATTTGCTTTGTTAAATGATCTCAAATAGACAATACGTTTTCCTTCCTTGTCATCAACATCAGTTTTATACTGGAGCCACGAGGCTCAAGAAGCAAAGCTCGGACATCAAACATGGCCTTGGCTACATTTGGAGGAAATGATGTACATTTTCTTTTAATGAGCACCTGAATCAGCTGAAACAGGTTATTTTAGGCTACATCATCATAACGTCTACTCTTGTCACTTTATTTTTGTTTGTTTTTTGGATTACACTCGGTCTTCAGCACATTGACTACAATAGTTGTTGACCTTATTTCATCAAGCGACATTTACATTTCACTCCAATCACAGTCAGGATGCTGACGTAGCGATATTGCTAGCTAGTTAGCTAGTTAGCTAGCTAGCTAGTCGACCGTAGCAACGGCTGATAAGGCCGACAACCCCACATTACTCTTCAATGGAAGACTGTCTATAATGTGTAAAATCCAGTAATCCGACTGCACCAATTACTCCGTGGACTCTCAACGCGCCGAAGCCGTTTCGCTGCCCAGTGTGTGTGTGTGTGTGTGTGTGTGTGTGTGTGTGTGTTAGCCATCGAGCTAATATTAAACGAGCTCATTCCCAGTGTTCTAGCTCAAAGCAGCTGCCCGGCCTTTCTGACCGTCAGACATTCCACTTGTTAAAAAATAAATTCCGCGAAATTATCCCCAAAAATAAGACGTGCATCGCATTACAAACAAAATCCAGCCAAGAAAACATCAATGTTTGGTTTCTTCCTCACCTACACGTCAGCAGCGCATATCTCGCGCATGCGCGTCCGATGTTATGTCCGTCCCGACGTCACCCGTAATGCGTAGAATACACGCGCACAGAAAATGTGCGTCATATAACGTAGTATGTTTGTTTGTTTATTTATTTATTTATTTATTCATTTATATATAAATATATTTAAAAAATTGTTTTTGATTTTCATACAGTAGGTTATTTGACGTAAATGGTCTCGGATCCAATCGCTTATTTCAATCATAGTCATAAAACTTACTGTCAGTGGATTGGCTGTGACTTAAGTTTAATTCATGTTGACTGCATTCGGTGCATAGCTTATTTATTTGTTTATTTATTTATTTATTTACTTATTCTCAGAATAATATTATAAGACATGTAAACATGATTTAAGTTTTGTTTTTTTTTTGTTTTTTTTTTGTTGTAATTTTTGTAAGATGCTATAAATTCCTTGTGAAATGCCTGAAAATGCTTCATGGATAATAGAAGGGTT
>JAOUQW010000042.1:13172055-13188950 GCA_028565825.1 Olivaichthys viedmensis | reverse complement strand
TGTGTAGTTGTGTGTTAATGTCCTACACTGTTTGCACTGTGTGTAGTTGTGTGTGTTAATGTCCTACACTGTTTGCACTGTGTGTAGTTGTGTGTGTTAATGTCCTACACTGTTTGCAATATGTAGTTGTGTGTGTTTATGTCCTACACTGTTTGCACTGTGCAGTTGTGTGTTATTGTCCTACACTGTTTGCAGTGTGTAGTTGTGTGTGTTAATGTCCTACACTGTTTACACTGTGTGTAGTTGTGTGTGTTTATGTCCTACACTGTTTGCACTGTGTGTAGTTGTGTGTGTTATTGTCCTACACTGTTTGCACTGTGTGTAGTTGTGTGTGTTATTGTCCTACACTGTTTGAACTGTGTGTAGTTGTGTGTGTTATTGTCCTACACTGTATACACTGTGTGTAGTTGTGTGTGTTAATGTCCTACACTGTTTGCACTGTGTGTAGTTGTTTGTACTGTTTTGACGTGATCGTAGAGACTTAATATTTCATCACATTCTGTCTTTAAATTGCAGAAAAAAACAAAAAAACATTATTTTGTGTAAGCTTTAATTTGCTTAAACCATCTCAGAGAAGGAGGAAGATGTTTTTCTCTGCCAGGAGACTAGCAGAGACCTAACAAACACACACATACAGGATCAACCCCTTCTTCATTATCCGTAGGGGTGTATTCCTGCCTGTGATGCCAGTCTTCAGACGTCTGTCTTAGAGGAGTGTTTCTCATGGAGGGCACGTTTCCCTCCTATACACACACACACACACACACACACACACTTCTCTCTCCTCGACAGCCCTATTGCAATGCCAATGTACCAGCATCTGTAGTTTCATGCTGGAGCTACGAGGCTAATGTAGCTGACAATGTAGAAGTGATTCAGATGAGAATAAAGTTCACATTATATTTTAATATTTAGGAAAAAAAAAAAGATAGTGGGATAAACAAAAGTGAGGGATAATGGGGGGCTGAACAAACGAAAGAAAGAGAATAGAGGGATGGAGGTAAGGAAGGGTTAAAAAAGGAGTAAGAGATGCAATTCAATTAAATTGTATTTGTATAGCGCTTTTAACAATGGACATTGTCACAAAGCAGCTTTACAGAAAATGTTGATCCCTAATGAGCAAGCCAAAGGCGACAGTGGTGAAGGAAAAACGCCCTGAAACAACATGAGGAAGAAACCTTAAGAGGAACCAGACTCAAGAGGGAACCCATCCTCTTCTGGGTGACACCCGATAGTGAGATTATAAATCACTACAGTGAACAGTCATATAGAGGCAAACAGCACTAAATGTGTTTAAAGGATGCTTGGCATTAACACATAGCAAACAAGAGTCCTGGGATGAGCACAAGACAGACCCCACGACCCCAGCCGCAGTCCGCAGGAGACGCAGTCCGCAGGAGACTTTCGTGCTGGGCCAATCTCTTCTGACTCTTTCCCACACCAAAGACCAGTACACCACACCAGGAGGACCTCTTAGTGAAAAACATTCAGTAGTCAGGTCACCTTAATGACCAATACATTTAAAACTTAGACAGTGCCGTCATTGCACATCAACAGGTCTGATCGGTTTCCAATATCAGCCGGATGAAAGCGTTTTCCACATCTACAGACCTCAAACTGAAATCAAAATGATTGGCGATCAAAATGCTCCGTCTCACTCACCAGAAGGTCTAATACGTGTCCTCACTCTCATGGCCAACACATACATTATTGCTGGGCTTGTTGTGAACACTCGCAAAACTGAGCTCCTCTGACAGCAGACAACAGGTGTCACCAAATCCACTGTTTGCCAAAATCCAGGACAGAATACGCCTGGCATCCAGAGCTCTAGTATATGTATGTGTGTATGATGTGTTTGTATATGGTGTGTGTGCTTACCAGGCTGTTTGTGTATGATGTGTATGGTTTGTGTACTCACCAGGCCATGTGAGTGTATGGCGTGTGAGAGCACCTCCCCCGCAGGTGTGTGAGGGATGGTCTGCAGCAGCAGTGTTTGCAGACTGAGCAGAGCCGAGTGCGTTTCCAGAACTCGGTTCCTCCTCTCTGCTTTTTCCCAATGCACCGACATAACCTGCATCGCCACTCTCTCCTCACACACACACACCTCGTCCTCGCACACACACACCTCATCCTTGCACGCACACACCTGTGAGAGAGAGAAAGGGAAAGAGAAAGTGTTTGAAAACACACACACACACACACACACACACACACGGGTGGATAAAAAACACAATTCTGAAATCTCACCTGTGCGGGTGTGAAGGTCGTGCAGGGGTCACCAGGGGCGTGATCATGAGCGGGGTCAAGAGTTTGTTGTGTGTTCTGATCGCTCTGCGTGTTGCATCCCCTCTCCCGTGTTAGCAAGTGTGGCAGCAGAAGGCAGCGGTCCAGATGACACACACACTTCACACACTCTAACCGCATACGCAGCAGATCACTCTCCGACAGAGCACTCTGACTCTCAAACACACTTCTGATAGAGAAAGGGAGATACATACATAACACACACGTTACACACATTCATGTTGCACACATGCACAGAGACACACACACCTGCAGTAGGTGTGTATCCTCTCTCTCTTTTTGCTCTGCTGTTGCAGCTCCTGATCTCTGATTCGCTGAATTCTGCTGCGTGTCACTCGCAGTGCTTTAGCCGCCTCCCTCTTCCGAACGGCAAGCTCCGCCTCCGCGTCGGCCAGACATCCGCCTACCACAGACCCTGCCCTCATCTGGTGGAGGAGCCAACGCGGGACCCCTGCCTCCTGCAGCGACTCGCCCATCACACACTCCACCTGCTTCAGCTCAGCTACAGCATCTCGCAGCACACACACCAGCACCTGCACTCATACGCGCGCACACACACACACACACACACACACACAACAATCAGAGGGAGGATATTTTAAAAAAATAAAAATGACTGAGAGCATATGTATATAATGTGAATGTATACCCTGCGTATGTGTGTTGCTGCCTCCTGGTCCAGGTGTGTAACGAGTTCTGAGAGGTGTGTGTTGTGAGCACAGAGGAGCGTCTGCCAGCGCAGCAGGTACTCCTCCAGCTGCCCGTCACACACACTCACACACACCAACTCCTGCTGCTCTCGCTTCTGCTCATATATCTACATACACACAAACACACACACACACAGCATGAGGTTAGACTAATGTAAAGTCATGACACTATAAAGGCAACACGTGCTGTAATGTGTACCGTCTCAGCGATGCGTGCCCGTCTCGCTTTGATGATGTTACAGTGGGCGGAGCTACGCTCTCGGCTCAGCGTTTCCTCCAAACTGTTCTTCACTCGCTGGAGCTCAGATTGAACACGCTCCAACTGCTCCACATAGTGATGATCAGAGAGAGCACCCTCCCTACACACACACACACACACACACACACATTTAGCCAGTCTGTGACTCTCCCTGCCAGAGTGTGAGAAAGGACTACCAATCCACATGATCTATTAACCCAGATGATATACCAATTCGGACAATCTTCCAAAGCAGATGATCTATTAAACTACAACCAACTCTAGAATTATTGGCATTCGTGAAGAGAATGGGCAAAAATTATTTGAATGTTTATTTTATACAAATAATGATTAAAATTTTCCAGTCAAACAATTGGAGAAATTACTTACCTTTCCTGTAACAATAATCATTATCATAAAACTTTTTAAAAAACATAATAGTATTTTCTTACAAAACACAAATATGGCAAAATTATTGGCACCCCTAAAGAATATTAAAAATAAATGCAAACTAATTGTCACCTTTGAAAAAAGTCTAAAATTTTTAAATGTTTTTTTTTTTTTTTTATTGTCTGAACTTCAGGCGTGGACTTTCTCCCAAACTTCTGTTATTTCATAACTCCATTTGTCGTTCATTTTAAAACCAGCATTTTGCAACAAAATCTTTTTTACTACTTAAAAAAACTCTTTATGTTTGATAAATATTGTGTTTTAAAATCAACAGTGTCCCCACATGTTTAAGCTCAAAATATTGTTCCTTGCATGTTATTCACTTTTATATACTGTTTTTTGTTTATTTTTTATGAAGGGTGCCAATTATTCTGGAGCTGACTGTACATGATTGATCTACCAAGCCAATCTGATTTGTAAAGAAAATAAAAGACAGAGAGAAACAGTCTTTTTCTGTCTCTTGTTCTCTGTCTCACGCAGTCCTTTTTTCTGTCTCTCAGACAGAAATTAAGACAGACACAGAGGGACAGACACACATAGGAGGAGAGGGACAGAAAAAAAACAGAGAAAGAGACACGGAGAAAGACAGAGACAGGATTTTGTACCTGCGGATCTGAGTGAACCAGGCGTCGATGTGTCGAGAGAAAGCATTGAACACGTCAAACACTGAATTCTGCAGATTCTGCAAACCCTGCAACAGAAACCACCACTGCGCCTGTCGCTCACTCAGCGCTGCTCTCTGATTGGCTATGAACAGATCAAGCACCGACTCCAGCTGGTCCTGTGGGCGGAGCAACAATCATTCACGCTCCCTGCTTTCACGTCACTCACTCTCCTATAGCGGCATGTGTTTCACGTTCCTCATTAACACACCTTTCAGGTGGCGTGAGAGTTAGACTAAGCCCGTGTTACAATCCTGTTTTTATAACTTCCCCTACCGACCTCCCTTTGGTCGAGTCTGTTTGGCCGCCATCTTAAGGGCTGTTCTATTAATTGTGTGACTTAGGAGTTAGTTTATTAGTTTAGTTTAGACTTCCTGGTTTACCTGGCAGGTGTGGTATCAGTAGATTGGTTGAGTGTAGGCTTCATTGTTTACCTGGGAGGTGTAGTATCGGTGTAGCAGCTGATTGGCCGTGTGTATTCCTGCGGTCATGGCCACCTCCTCTATTTCCTCACTGATAATGGAGTGAAGCTCTTCTCTCCTTCGTAACGCCTGCAAACGCTGCTGCTCCAACTCCTATGCGCGCACACACACACACACAACCATCCAGCTACATCATCTAGCCGAAGCTGGTTCCAATTACACTGTCCAATGAATGCTTACAGTGTGTATGTACGCTCAGTACCTGTCGTTTTGCATGCGTTTCTATGGTGCAGTGCGTGTCGAGTTGTGACTTCTGATCCTCCTGCATGTCGGTCACATGACTGAGCACGTCGACCACGCCCACTTCATTCCTGGATGCGCCCACTCCGGCTGTCAACACCCTGAACACGCCTTTCACCATCTGCACGCGCACACACTCCACAATCACAGCAGCACGCAACAGAGTGGACGTCTCTAAACTGAGAGACAGGGAGAGACAGAAAATGGGAAATGTGGAAAATGATAAAGCGTGAGCTAATGAAAAGGGTCATTAATTTGAGCTGTATTTACAAAAACGTCTCTCAGCCTCAAACAATAAAAAAACAAACATTTTTATTAGGAAGAAACCCGGGGGTTTTATGTTAAGACGTTAGTGTTAAGGGGTAGGGATTTAGAGTTTATATATATTAACCCATCAGGTTATGTAGTTGCCACTTGTCTGTTGGTTGGGTCAAGACAAAAAACGACTCAAGGAGGTTACTGGCTGCTAACTGTTTTTGAGAACACACTGTATGTCGGGCAGCTCCTTTTGATTAGCTATTATTTGTAATTAGCAGAAGAGGTGACATCAATTATTTAAATGTACTGCTCTGAATTTTTCCGCTTAAGTTATGTGAAAACTGCTTTAATGGAAACCCCCTTCATACATCCTGTTTCTTTTTTGCAAATATATGTCAGCCTAAAAAATTCCCGCTATGTGATGGAAATCCGTTGTAGTGACAAAAGTACTTCAATCAAACCCGGGGCAACACTGATTGATAAGGAATGCATGTGAGTATATCCGGGTGGGCTGCCCGGCCTGTTTAATAGTAGGAAAAACACAGCCATCAGTGGTTTGTTATTAGGGGTTAGCATTAGTGGTTTTGCATTACGGGTTAGGGGCTAATGGTGTGTTCGGCGGTCTTCGTCAACTCGTAAAATAATGACATGAACCAAGTCGTATGTACCATGTAGGCTACACACATTATGATAGAGAAATTAAAGCTATATGCGTATATTTACCATTTGCTGGTCGTCACCCACGTGTGTAAAGCAAGGTGAAGCTTTGTGATACGTCACAACTCGTAAACTCTGGTATCATGGAAGTACCCCGAGTAATTTCAGAGTTGTCGAGGTCCTGCCAAACGCACCATAAGGGTGCAAGGCTCGGGGGTTTGGGGTAATTAGGGTCCGATTCTTACTTGTCCAGAGCATGTAACATGTTCTGTGGATCCTCCAGTGCCATGATGTCAATGATTCTATCCTCAAACGCCGCCTCCTCATTGGCTGAGTCACTGGTGTTACAAACGGCCTCTTCTGGCTCTGCCTCTCCAGTAAAGCTCCGTCTCCTCTAAAACACACACAGTGCACATCAGCACCATTATGTGTGTTGATTTGTGTTTGCTTAAGTTAATGCAGCACTGTGCTAACGATAGCCAGCTAACTAATTTTCTTACATGTTAACGCTACCACTCCATCAGTAGATTTATGAAGTAAAGTAGCTAGCTAAGTTCACTAGCTAATGTTAAGTAAACTATTGTGGTAATGCCACATGACCAAGTTTGCTATTGGCTGATCAAAGTTATTTTAAGCTCCGCCCTTGTTGAGCCAAGGACACTCGTCACCTTGGAAAAGTGCTGTGTGTGCAGAGTTGTGAGTGTGTGCCGAGTTGTGAGTGTGTGTGTCCCACCTTTTGTTGAGATCAAATTGAATTTAAGCTCTGGCCTTGATGACCCAGGGACGCCTGTCACTTGACAAAATTAGAATGTGCTTTGTGTGTGTATGTGTGTGTCTCATCCTGTGCTGTGGTGTGGGTGTGTCTCACCCGTTTCTGAGGTGTGTGTGTAAAGCACTTCTTGTAGAAGCAGCTGGCAGTGAGGAGTGTGAGAAAGAGCAGCAGTGTGGAGATCAGAAAAGCCACACAAAATCCTGCAAAGTGTAAAGCATGATTCACACACATCTGTGGAGCACACACACACACACACACGCACGCACGCAATTACAAATATATAAATCTTATTTAGCATCCAGGTTAAATAGCAGGATCACTTTTGAGGATCACCTTTTCAGTAGTATTTATCCTCAGAGTGAAATTCGCCACCACAGGCCCAAACAAATTAATGTCGTTCTGGATAAACAAAACACAATCAATCAGTGAGACAGTCAGTGAGCATGTCAGTGAGTGAGACAGTGAGTGAGTAAGTCAGTTGGTCAGTCACAGAACCAGCCAGACAGTGAGTTAGTCAGTGAGTCAGTCGGTCAGTCACAGAACCAGCCAGTCAATCAGTGAGTCAGTGAGTTAGTCAGTGAGTCAGTCCGTCAATCAGTGAGTCAGTCAGTCAGTCACAGAACCAGCCAGTCAATCAGTGAGTCAGTCAGTCTGCATATTTGATTATATTGTTAAGAAATACATAGGTAAATTGTTACAGATGATTTAATATAAATGTGTGTGTGTACCTGAGAGGTGTTGGAGAAGGTGAGGAACGCCGGTAGAAATAGAACTTCATTTGTGATACTTTTTACACTCGCTGTATATGAAACAACATAACTGGAGCCAGCTAAACACACACATACACACACACGCACATCACAAAATAAAGGGTTAAAAATTCATGGGACTAATATGACCTGTGTTGTGTGTTTTGATTAGCCAGTGTGTCCATGCTGAATTATTTAGTATGAGTGTGTGTGTGTGTGTGTGTGTATGAATGAATGAGAGAGAGAGAATGAGAGAGCGACAGAACAAAAGCACTGATAGCAGCAGAAACTCCCTGAATACTAATGGAGAAACAAGGGCTGCTGGGAGACAGGGCCTGCCAGCCAATCAAGGAGCATCTGGCGGCTGTAGGTTACCATGGCGACGAGCCTCCTGAGACATTATCAACTGTAATCACACTTCTGAATGTCTCCGCTTGATTTGTTATGCCTTTTATTTCCCTTTTACAGATACACTCTAAGTTTAATATATACAGATATGTTGTGCAGTCCTGCACTAAAGTAGGAGTATGAGAGTGTGTGTGTCTGCGTGCGAAGCAGGGGCATCTTGATTGCCATTGTGTGTCCTGATATTATGATAATTCTTCTAGTAAGGGCATTGTAGAGTATCCAGTTCAGTAGCTGCTGTCTAGCTGGAAATGGTTTTATTTTTGAAAATCCTTACTTGTCATGAAATGATGATATTTAATCACTAAGTGTCAGGCTCTGTTATTTGTTCCTGTTGTCATAGTTTATAAGGGCATTTAGCCATCACCTGTCTGTAATATTGGTGTACTGTAGACTTAATTTGTGTCAAGGAAGTTGGATTCGTAGATGGACCACTAAATTTGTACTAGCAGAAAGTTCATGCTTTAGGACAAGTGGAAGCCTTTAGGTTACTTTAAACATAAAAAAAAAAAAAAAACTGTTCCTATACATTATCATGCACATTTGCGCTAACATTTGCACTGTGACGGTGTTACTCTGCACACAGCAACGCCTCCTGCTGTCCATTCTGCCCAAGCACATAGCAGATGAGATGCTACAAGACATGAAAAAAGAGGCCAGTCAGAAAGAGATGCAGCAGTTCAACACTATGTACATGTATCGCCATGAGAATGTTAGGTAAGTCCCATACACATCACAGTACATTGATGTCAGCCGAGAAAAGCTCAAAAAGGCTTAGAGCTTGTTTAAACAGTTAATGCTTGTGTTTAATGAAGTTTTGGTTGGTGTGTTTCTGTTGCAGTATTCTGTTTGCGGACATTGTGGGATTCACCCAGCTCTCCTCTTTCTGTAGTGCACAGGAGCTAGTCAAGCTGCTCAATGAGCTGTTTGCCCGCTTTGACAAGCTGGCTGCTGTGAGTGACTGCCTCTCTACACATCTCCATATGTATCACACTGCGCATAAATGTGTGCTTTGTTTTACACACCCATATGCATTCAGGGTGAAATACTATCCAGTACTCGGTGCCATTGGGAGATTGTGAATCATACTAATGATGTGCTAACTCTACAGCTAGCTCTCAACTTAAGGAAATACCTAATCTCGAATGCACTGCCCCTCTAGCATATTGGCGATTACCACGGACAATCATTTCAACACATTTCTCTGTACTGACAAAAGGGCATTAAACCCCTTTACTCAAGACGGTCTAAGTCCAAGGCAGATGTTGGGTCAGTCAATAAACATTTATGTGAAACACATAGTTTTGTAGAAAACGTTCATGAATTTAGGCATTACGGTATAAATCTCTATAAATGGATGCGTTCCCAGCATAGTCAACGTAACTCAAAGTAAACACGGAAGTGCCTCAGTTTCTGTCTGATGGCGCATGAATACAACAAAACCTCAGGGAAAGCATAAGTAACCTGAATTACTCTTTACAGTATTGCTGTGGTGTTGTAAGAATAGTTTTGGTAAGACCGTCATCTCATGTCTGTCTCATCCTTTATTGTTAGTGTGTAACAGTTGTGGTTTTGATTTTGCATTATATAGTCACATATATGAAACATTTTTGACAGAATTCAGCAACTGACTTCTATTATAGGTGAGTTTTGAGAAAATGGATTTTCCGTTCTTTTTTTTCTCAGTACAGGGAAACGTGACAATTCTTGTCCTTGATAATCACACATACGCTATCGATGCAGTGAATCGAGATCGGGTTGAAAAATGCTGGAGTGTTCCTTTAACCCTTACCTTAATCATAACTAAGTTTTTTTTACACAGATGTCTTCCAGAAAAGTTCAGATTTTCCAGCATTTAACTACATCTAGAAATGTGTACAGTGTCATTAATCTTTGTGGACATTTTTTTTTTCTCTGTAGAAATACCACCAGCTGAGGATTAAGATCCTTGGGGACTGCTACTACTGCATCTGTGGCCTCCCAGATTACCGAGAAGACCATGCAGCCTGCTCTATAATGATGGGCTTGGCCATGGTGGAAGCTATTTCGTAAGTGACGCACGTCTTCCAGCATCATGTCTTCTTAACGTTACTCTTAAACTAACAAAATATTGTAGATAGAAGCTAGTGTCATTCCTTATAATCATACTGATGTATAAGTAAAGAATGAACTACACAAGTTGTGTGAGCTGAATACGCTAGAAAAACTTAAGTTTGTTGCCAGTCCGTCTCATGATGAGTGGTTACCTCCTTGTGTCTGCTCACATGCTGTCCATGCACATGTGGATTTCAGCTATGTTCGAGAGAAGACGCAGACAGACGTTGACATGCGTGTTGGGGTGCATTCTGGGACGGTTCTGGGTGGGGTTCTGGGACAGAAGCGCTGGCAGTACGATGTATGGTCCACAGATGTGACAGTGGCCAACAAAATGGAGGCCGGAGGGATACCGGGGTGAGTCCTGAGCAGCAGTTACAGGCTCTACACCTGGAAGAATGCTAACTACCTACTGTGTACTTTTATGTTGTTAAAATGCGGCTGTGTCCTATACTCCTGTACTTCTATTCCACTAGACGAGTGCACATCTCTCAGAGTACACTGGAGTGTCTTCATGGTGAATTTGACGTTGAGCCAGGGAATGGAGGCGACCGCTGTGAATACCTGAGGGAGAAAGGCATTGAGACTTATTTGGTGGTTGTTTCCAAAGGGCCTGTGAGCAAGAATGGCATCAATGGAGTGGTGAGTGTTACAATCCAGATACTCTTATCCTGCTTCAAGGTCAAGGTCAGAGGACTACATTTACAGCAGTGAAACTCCCTTTTTCTCTCCCTTTCTTCTTTCTGTCTTTCATTCCGTGGTTTTCATCCAGAAGCTGTCTGTGACTTCATCTAATGGGAACTCTCCACTATTAATCAACACTACGGCGTGTAACGGCAGTGTACACACAGCCTGCACGACGCCGGAGGAGCCAGATGAGCTGGACACACGGGTATTCGTCCATTTTTCAACCAGGAGACACACCTCCTAGCTCTATCCACCCTCCCCACAGCAGAACAGCCTAGCCGGCTCCTTGTTTCCTAAGATGCAAAGTTTAGAGTTTAAATTAAAAGTGTAAAGTTGTGTAAAGTTTAAAGCTCAAATAGTTTGAGGCCAGACTGGTGATGTGTAATGCTATGCTATGTAAATCTGTCTAATGACGATTATGTGATATGACACAAACTGAGGGATGTATGCTTATGCCTTAAAATAAAACTGATGCTTTAACAGGTTGGATTATGAATGACCCCGCTTTATGTATGTATGTATGTGTGCCTGTGTATATATGAATTCAGGTGGTGAACCCCTCGTTCCCAAACCCCCGGCGGCGTCTACGTTTGCGAGACCTGGCCGAGAGGGTTATTGACGCTCAGGAAAATGAGCAGGAGTTGAATAAACTCCTGAACGAGGCACTGTTGGAGAGAGAGATGATACAGGCGTAAGTACCATGATAACTCTGTTTGTGTGATGTGAATGTGCCGTACGTGTTGTATATTTGCTAAGGATGCACCAATCTGATACCGAGTATCGGTATCGGGGCCGATATTGGCCTGAAATGCTGGATCAGTATCAGATCAGATTTGATACAATTGTATGAAATATTTTATTTATTCCTGTGAACGGACCTCCTGTATTGTATGTTGCACCATGGTCCTGAAGACACTATTTCATCCCACTTTATAAATGTATATAGATGGGATGACAATCAATATCTACTTGACTTGGCTTGTATGTGACATATATGTTAGTTTCAATCTTTCTGTTGTTAAGCATGTAAAGATGTAGTTGGGTTGTTATTTAGTGTCACACCTGTGTGTGTGTGTGTGTGTGTGTGTGTGTGTGTGTCAGATTAAAGGGAAAGTACACTAACCGTCTTTCGCTGCGCTTTGTGGACCCTGAGCTGGAGACACGTTTCTCGGTGGAGAAGGAGAAGCAGAGTGGAGCTGCCTTCAGCTGTTCCTGTGTAGTGCTGCTTTTCACTGCAGCCATTGAGGCACTTATAGACCCTCTGTGAGTCACACACACTGACATATTGATCAATTTCATGCATGCAAGACTGCATTTAATAGCTTGCTGTTAATAAAAGCAAAGTCCAGACAGTAATGGCAGGTTTTGGGGAAGTGAGGTGTTCTTTGGATCTGTGGTAGGGAAACCTTTGCAAGACGGTGGGTCCCCAGGACCTAGATTAGGTTCTGAAGTGAACTGTTTAACTGTAATTGAAGGATCGGTATCCATAAAGTGCCACATCTTGTTTAATGATTTAATGATTGTATCGCTGGGCTGAGGTTGGTGGAAATAATGGAGTTGAGCACAAGTGTTTTGTAGTCTTTGCCCATATTGACCTCTTGCTTATGTTATTATATGGACGGAGTAATAGCATGAAACCGTGAACATTGTTTACTGCAGGAGTCAAAATTGTATCTTGCAGCGAAACAGAACTCACCTAGTTTTATTCACTTTAATGGGTAGTTTGAAAGGATTGAACCAGCAAAGTGAGCTCTAATGCCAATCCCTAATCTGACTGTCTCTTTAGCCCTTCTAACTGTCTGCTGTTTGTCCTGACAGGTTGATAGCTAACTACGTGACTCTAGCTGTGGGAGAAGTCTTGCTGCTCATTCTTACCATATGCTCCATGGCAGCCATTTTCCCACGGGTGAGTGACCCAGCACTTCAGCCGAACACGCACGACTTGCGCATGGGCTCATGGGACCTGGAGAACATTGTAAAGGCTGATGTAATCTAATGTGTCTGTCATTTTTGTTTTTCGGCCAAGTACAATGCTTACAGTCAAGCCGGAACGTCTGCACACCCCTTTCACCTTCTCCACGTTTCATTACATTACAGACTTATTCTACAGTAGATTGAGTTCATTTTTTGCCTCAAACATCTAATGAAACATGTAATGAAACGTGGAGAAGGTGAAAGGGGTGTGCAGACTTTCCGGCTTGACTGTATGTCGCATTATTGCAGTAGACCATAGATTATTCAGTATGTCCCTAGTGCAGCACTTGTTATTCACACATGCATTTAATTCAACCTTATTAGTCAGGTCATTGCACTTTCAATTGACTAACACAGTTATATAGCAATATTGACTGGTAGTGTGCTAAACTTGCCTAAAGTGATCACAGTTAACAATGGAAACACCAATGGGGAGGGTTCAGGGGAGAAACAGTGACCAAGACACAACAGTGAAATGGCATACACAATGTTTATTTCAGCCTTGCCCTTAAAGTATAAGTTCTGATTTTAGAACAAGAAAGCAGTGACTAACACTATAAAATTAAAGGAATAGTTTGGAGATGTATTGTATCTTTTTTTAGATTCACTAATTCATAGTCAAGCCAACAAATCTATTAGTCACCAAATTGAAGAAATGCTTTTAAGCTGTAATTGCTTTGTACTATCATTGTTTGAGTACAGTGTATCAAATACCATAATGCACTGTTTCGCAACGAGTGTGCGAAAGGGCTCTGAAGAAGGAACTTGAGCATAAACGTATATAAACCACAAAGCAAATGTAAACAAAATGACTCGGTGAGTGTTCTTTATTGTCAGATCAATCAATTTAAAATCTAGGTATGTTTTTTGTTTCAAAATGTGATTTTGAAGTGGCAAAGCAACTTTTTTCCACTTTTCTATGGTTAGTCAGCAAGTGAATGCATAGAAGCTGAAATGGAAGCAACGGTTGATTTTAAAATTTAGTGATATAAGGAGATCAGTATAACTGAACAGAACAAATATGTGTCTAAATGTCAATTATCTGAAAATATGGACAACTTCTCATTCCAACCCATGGTGGTCTGGCTTTCTTACCTTTAAAATAGCTGCTCGAAGAGAGGACTTTGCCAATATAGTGTCTTGAGTAGAAACACTATTCTTTGAATAGTTTCTAATTCTTCTCTATCTGAATTAAGTTCTGAGAATTGTAGCATTACTTTACATGTAATGTAATGGTGTTGTAAATCAAGCTTTACCATGTAGACAAGAATACTGAACATCAGTCCCCCCCGCAGACATGCAAGGGCATGCTGAATGTAATTACAGTGCTGTGACTTCAATAAGGATTAAACCACCAGTTAGCTAGTCACCCTATAGGATTTCTGCATTCCAATATTGTGGAGCCTAAAATGACTATGTCCTGTGTGTAAAATGATTTGATATGAGGGATAAAAGGCTTATTTCTGTGTTGTTGTAGGTATTTCCTAAGAGACTGGTGTCATTCTCCACATGGATTGATCACACACGCTGGGCTCGCAACACTTGGGCCATGGCAGCCATTTTCATCCTTACACTGGCTGACATAATAGACATGGTGAGACACAGAGTAGACATTTTCCTGCCTTTAGTATACACTGTTGGAGTTTAGAGAGGACATGTTTCAACTCTGCATCTTCAATACCAAAATGGAAAACATATTATGTAGACACTGAGTGAGTAGTATGTTAACAAAGATTTTGTTTGACATAAATTTCTATTACTTATTAGCTACATTAGCCTGGTAGCTCCAGTGCAAAACTAAAGAAGCAAGTTTCAGACACTAAACATGTCTTTACTGATCTATTACATTTGGAGTAAGGGTAATAAGGGTGTTAATAAACTCTATGGTGCTTGAATGTCTTACTAGTATTCAAGTAGGAAGTCAAGGCGACTGGGCTTGTGTCCTAATATTTAAGATGTTTTGCTACTCATCCAAGGGGCATCATCAGTTCTACACAGTTCATCTAAAAACTGATGAAGCCCTTCAGGGTGAGAAATGAAACATGTTCAAGATTATAACACAAGTCCAGTCACATTGCCTTACTCATACTAAACATTCAAAATGGTGCTTGTTGCTGAAATCTCTAATTCAACTCCCAAACTGAGTTTCTCACTTATTCACTCCTGTAGCTAAGCTGTCAGCCACCACAGCCTGTCGCTCCAAACTCCGTTGTGGAGGTTTCTCCAGCCCCGGTTGGACAAGGCGGTTGTCTGGAGAACCCCAAATATTACAGCTACGTTGCTGTATTAGCGCTAATTTCCACTACCATGCTGGTGCAGGTCAGCCACATGGTGAAGCTCACTCTCATGCTGCTGATCACAGTAGCCACAGGAATTGTCAACATCTATAGTTGGAGGGACATCTTTGATCAGTATGATCTAACCCACTATGAGGATTACAGGTGGGTACTGAAGGGTTTTAGACTACAAACATGAATATTTTGCAATATACCAATATAATGTACAGTATTAAGTAGGAGTGGACGGTATGGCAAAAATATCATATCATGATACCTGAAGATGTTTTCATGATGCACAACTCCATAAATATTTAGATATTTAGCAGTGCCACAATATGAAAAGTAAAAAAAAAATATTTTATTGAAAAAATATTACATATATAAACTATTAGAAAGAAACAAGAGAAAAGAAATTCACAACCCAGTCAGCTATCTGTTATTCTGCATAACAACAAAGTTGTTGAAGAAGTCAAACGATACACACAATACTCTCAGAACAGTATATAATGACATAATTTATGCCAATAACGATATATTGTCATATTGCCCACCCCTAATATTAGGTACAAATCTGTCACTAAATTCAGGGTTTAATGTGGTTTATGTTTCTGAGCAGAGTATACCTTGTGCCCTCCAAATATACAATGACCGTGATGATCTTCATCATGATGGTCAGCTTCTACTACTTTGCACGACACGTATGTGATTTTCAAGATTCCTCTATATGCCTTTCCCTCATCTTTTTCACCTCATTCATATCACCTATCCTCTGTATCTCACATTCCTCTCTTTTACTTTTGTTTTAACCTTTGTATTTCTCGCTCTTTCCCTCCTCTTCTCAGGTGGAGAAACTGGCCCGTACGCTGTTCCTGTGGAAAATCGAGGTGCATGAGCAGAAGGAGAAAGTGTACGAGATGAGACGCTGGAACGAGGCTCTGGTCACCAACATGCTCCCGGAACATGTTGCCCGCCACTTCCTGGGCTCCAAAAAGAGGGATGAGGTGAAACAAAATCTTTCCTGACCGCTTCAGGATATGAGAAGATGCTGCAATCTCTATGTAACTATCTGACTCATTTGACCCCTTACAGGAACTGTACAGCCAGTCCTATGATGAGATTGGGGTCATGTTCGCCTCTATCCCAAATTTCTCTGACTTCTACACGGAGGAGAGCATCAACAATGGGGGTATCGAGTGCCTGAGGTTCCTCAATGAAATTATCTCTGACTTCGATAGTGTAAGTAATCTTCTTTTCCACACTTCTCATTTTTATCTAAATTGGACTGCAATTGTGATGTTATTTATACATCAGTCAAAACCCAGATCCTACCAGCATGGCAGAGAAAAAAAAAAAAGTGCATTGTATTTTACATTTCTTTTCTTCTGGTCTTCATAGCTTTTGGATGAGCCTCAGTTTCGCTGTATAACCAAGATTAAGACTATTGGCAGCACTTATATGGCAGCATCAGGGGTCACTCCTGACACCAACGCTAACGGCTATGCTTGCATGAAGGTGATGCAGTCGGGATGGTGTTATTATACTAGTGAGTAGCCTTGTGATAATGAGGATGACGCTGTTGCTTATGCTAATGACGTGAGGATTTTTTTTTCTCCTCCGCAGAAGGAGGAATTGTCTGATAGGGAACGCTGGCAGCACTTGGCAGATCTGGCAGATTTTGCTCTGGCCATGAAGGTTACGCTGATGAACATTAATTATCAGTCCTTTAACAACTTCATGCTACGTATTGGTAAGTGGACAACCTTCTAGTGCACAAGAGATTTGATGTACAGTATATGTGCAGTTTATAGCCTGCCATCTTTTCTCCACAGGGTTAAACAAGAGTGCTGTTCTTGCTGCCAACTCCAAACACACCGATTCCACGTGCTTCTTAGTTTTGTTTTCAGCACAAACTCAGCGACAGTTATATAGAGACA
>JAOUQW010000042.1:13158209-13171057 GCA_028565825.1 Olivaichthys viedmensis | reverse complement strand
GGGGGGAGGGGGGGGGGTTTAGAATGACCCATTTTAAATTTTCACAAGTAATAATATAATTTTCCCCCCGAAATGAATGTGCTTGGTTCCATTTTTGTATTGAACATAATTTTTTAAATTATATTCATATTACTCTGATTATGTTTAAGTTATTTTGACCTGAGAGTTACAAGGTGACATCAGTGTTAATACATGATGGGTCTTTTGAAATATAAAACAAAAACGTGATTTTGGTCTTTGTCACTTCACTACATATCTCCATAATTGTCCTTACGCCTGTGCACACACACCTGCTTTCAGGAGGATTGCCAAGCATGTGTAGGGAAGATGATTGTGTGGGTATTTCCATATATATTTGTATTTTAAATAAGATCAGGAGAGGTGGCCTGTGTCAAAGGCACATCCATTGCCAAGTAGTGAACAGAGCATGAGGGTTAAGTCTAGTCCTGGTAAATTGGATAGACGATAAAAGTTATTATTGAAATTCACCTGAAATTTATAGTTATAGTCAGTACTTGCGATGTGATTTTTCTGTAACTCAATGGTATGTGTTGCCCTCAGGTGGTGGAAGACTGCTATAACATCTTGAAGGACTATGGCTTTCGTTTTGTGAGAAGAGGACCGATCTTTGTAAAGGGGAAAGGGGAGTTGCTCACCTATTTTCTAAAAGGACGGGAAAAACAGGGTTCCTTCATCAATGGCTCTTCTGTCACACTGCCTCATCAGGTGGTGGACAGCTCTTGACCTACATGCACATAAAACACACACACACAAAACTTGTCCAAAGTTAACAATCCTACTCGTGTAACATACATATAACAAATAAGACCTCTTAAAGGGGGATTTCACAGATTTTTTTAATTTCATCATAATTCACTCGTTGAAAAGTAAGTCATGCAGACTTCAAGAGAAGACCAGAGGATACTAGTTTATACAAAAAACAACACCAAAGGCCAAAACCATATTACAAAACTACCATATTACAAAACTACCATAAAACAGTCTCTCAGGCATTAGGCAAAATGTTTGTAAACATTTTTTGTAATAACTTTCTGAGGTAGCTTTTAGAGGCTTTAAGCACGTCAGTCCCCTGGTTCCTATTAATGCCATTGTGAACACTTCTAACTCTGTAATTTTCTTTAGAACAATACATATTTCATCAAAACAATCTGAATAGCTTTGTTTACTTCCGAATGAGCAAATTATGCAGAAATGTAAAATTATCTGTGGAATTCCCCTTTAAAAAAAACTTGTGTTGCAGATTAAGAGGGAGGCAGACCTCAGAAATGGAGCATAAAATAAGATTCCCTCTGGAGAAATACAGGGTCATACTGTACTTAGGCCTTTTCAATTAATTAATTAATTAATTAATGAATGGATGATTTTCCAGAATAATGTATCTGCTGAATCAGTAACTTTTGTCGAAGAGTACTCACAAACAGTGGATCTAGTGACACAGTGGATAAAGTGCAGATTGTACATGACACACGATGCTTTTAAAATTGATCCTGTATAGGTTATTGTTGAAAATTCTATTGTCTTAAGTTTATTTAAAAAGTTTAGGGTGAAGGGAAGCACACTGACTGCTTCTGCCATTATATGTGTGCAGATGCATGCACGTAGAAGTGTGTGTGTTCTCGCCTGCTGTTCCCAACATCTTTTTATCTACCCCTTTTTATTTCTGTGGCTTTGGACTTTGCAGCCATTTCCAGTGAACCCATTTTTTCCTACCCAGTTGAAAGTGTTTGTGCGCCATACAACAAGTGCCATAACATAATTGTGTCCTATGTATATATGCTCCTCTGGGGTGATCGACGTGTCACTGTGAGCAGGCTAAATGCAAGTGTGTATGTACAGTATGCATGCACTAGGTGAAAGTGCATCTGGGGTGAAAAAAAGACTTTTTTGGCAGTATTGGAGATACAGATGTTTTTCTCAGATCTCAGATTATGTAACCCTCAAAGTCTTTCCTAAAATATTAGATGAATGTGCAATAGTTTATTCTTTTACAATGTTCTGTTATCCAATACCCTTTGCAAAAAGCATTCGCCTCCCAGTAAGTCCTATTTTTATATTGTATATGTTTCATTCAAAAGAGTATTGTGCAGTTTTATCAGATACAGAACTGGGGCGGTGGGCCTGGCAACACTGCTCACGGTTTCCTGTTAATGTATTGCAGATGTCGGGGATATTGAATGGGAAACCACAGACAGCATTGCAATTGTTGTTTCTGAATTGTTGTAATGGATTCTGAAGGAATGGCATGGTGATTGTTTTTTGTTTTTTTCTAGCCTGATGCAGGATTTTACTGAAATATGATTTGAATGTTTTTGAAATATCCTTAGACATGGGAATAAAATGGCACTTTGAATGATTTGAGTGTTCTCTTTCTAACCAGTTGATGCATTAGAAAACTGAGTATAATTCGGTGTTTATTGATGTTAGACCTTTTTCCTACAAGCAAGATTTGGGTTACAATTCCCAGTCACTGTCCTAGGGAGGAAAGACAACACAACATATCACACTAAAATGTTGAACCGAGAATTATTTTTGGTAAGACTGAATGTCATTGAATAACAATGTCACAGGTAAGTTTTTTTTTTATTATTTTTTTTTATTTTAATAACATTATATTCTACCGTACAGTGATATCCAAGCTAATGCCGCGTTCAAGTTAGCTCTTCTCGAGACGTGACAGGCTGTTCAAGTGTGAGGCTAGACGAAATTGTAGCAGGAAACGGTTCATCGAAATTGTGAGTCGTGGCGTGTAATGACCTGCGCTGAGCTCGTCTCGATACCAACATGGCTTAAATTTGCGTGCGGCTTTCAGGAACTTTATTAGCGACCAACGTGCGTTTTTGCTCGGCTTTCATCACTACCTGGTTGTCCAGAAGCATAAAGCAGGAAGAGACCATATTCGACGAAGGGGGTGGAGGGACTCGTAAAACAAAAAAACAAACAAAAAAAAAAAACCCCCAAACGAATACAGCACATCAAAACGCGCCGCGTCATCACGTTTCGATAAATTAAAAGAGAGAAAAGAAAACAACAACCACAAACAAACAAACAACAACCCCCCTCGCCGGATGAGCTCTTGAAGGCAGCATAAAGCTCAAGGTTGTTTAGGGCTCCCCCTGGTGACGTCACGGCGCAGAGACGTCCATAACGGGCTTGCAGCTGTTCTGACAAACAATAACAACAGCGGCGGCGATCGCCTTGTCGTGCGACGTGAAGTGCGAACACTGCAGTGAGCCGGCCTGACTTGCGTTTGGACGCCGCCTCGACAGCAAGAGCCGACCCCCGCGGGCGTCTCGTCACTGACGGTCCCAGTGAAGTAACTCTGGCCTCCGCTTGCTCCTCCAGCGACTCGGAACCGGGCGGAGCTTCGCCACCGCGGAAGAAGGCCCGAGCGTCGGCGGCGGAGGGCGCAGGAGAGACCGGGGCTTCTGTCGGGAGCGCGGGCCTCTCTGCGGCTGTTTTGGGCTTCGCTTCTCTTCCGAGCCCCCGCGCTGTTTCTGCTTTCTGTCTCAACCCGCACAGAGGCGCTGACACCAGCGTTTATAACATGCAGGCCAACGGGGCAGGCCAGGGACAAAACACCGAACTGAACTGCCTAAATAGCGCCCAAAACGGCGAGTCGTCCGCGGCCGGAGCAACGCATTCAAACGGGCTGCTGTCCTCCACAAACAACGGCACTGTTGCCACCGCCAACAACGGAGTCCAGGCGCCGGGCAACCCTCCCGCCTCAACAGCCACGACCTTGGGCTCCGAGACGGGCTCGGTGAAGAAGAAGAAGCGGCTGTCTCAGTCCGACGAGGATGTGATTCGTTTAATAGGACAGCATCTACACGGGTTGGGGCTGAAGTGAGTAGCTGGAGTCTTTTTGTTTCGTTTGTTTCTCTCGGTTTACTGCGAAACTCTTTTCTTTGACAGGGAAGCGGCTGACTTGAGCCCAGACGCGACGGCACGAGGGACGCTTTGTATCTGCTGGTGTGGGTCATAGCCGTCATTAGCACGTCGTCTGATGGGAAATGACAACACGAGCAAGATAAACAAACATGGCAAAGAGGACGCAGGGGGCTCCATTTTGCAGAATGCAGCAAGACTAGAAGTCCTCACAGTCTACCTGCTTTTTCCAAGCACATGCAAATTTGAGACCGAACAGAAGCCTAGCATGATGATGATTATGATTTCTTTATTTTTTTAATGTTTTTAGTTTTGCGCCGTCTGGCTCAAGACAGAGTAATCATGCTTGCTCAAATGTTCACAGCTTATCGAGATCATTTGAAATGGCCACACTCGATACTGCCTTTGCTTTTAGTAGTCGCTGGATTTCTGAAATTGAAATACCTCGGTTATGTTCTCTGAAGATTTCAGGCAAAGCACTGTTGCCATGAGGTATTACGAACAGGCTACATATGCGACTTCATTTTTTACTTTATTGAGCATCGAAATAGAACCTCAATGAAGTCCTGTTCATTAAGTTTTTGTTTGTTTTCTTTACGTTTTGCATAAGGGGGGTGTTTTTTAATACTGGCTTTGTCTTGCCACAGGTGTTAAAATTGGTAAATGTCCATATCCCTGTGTTTTTTTGTTTGTTTTTAGTCAGACAGTGGACTTGCTCATGCAGGAATCGGGCTGTAGACTTGAGCATCCAGCAGCCACCAAGTTCCGCAACCATGTGATGGAGGGAGAATGGGACATGGTAATAAAAACACATTCAGCTTGACCGCTTTGTTCTGGCACCAAGTGTCTTGTAACCAATTCTGATAATGAAGAAGAAGAGAAAAAAACCCCACACACATTTAAATGTCTGATGTACTTTGACAAACTTTGGTTATAGTTTTGCATTACAGAGACACCGATAAAGTCAGTTCCTTAAAAAAATGAGCATAAATGGTGGTTATTCTCCTTTGGTTTGGCCAATGACTGGGTTTAATCTGTTGTATGTAGTGACCCTAATGAAATGCCTTTTATCTTCTTTTTTTCATGGTAGGCTGAAAGTGACCTCAATGAGTTGAAAGCATTGATGCATTCACCAAATGCTATAGTGGTGAGAGAGCAATTTCCCCACACATGCTTTTAATGTCAGGTATTAACCTTTTGTCTTATGCTAAGCTGCTTGTTTCATGTATCTCTTTTTCTACCTCTGTTTAGCGGATGAAGTTCCTACTCTTGCAGCAGAAGTATTTGGAGTATTTAGAGGATGGGAAAGTTTTGGAGGCACTGCATGTTCTCAGAGCAGAGTTGACTCCTCTGAAGTACAACACAGAGCGCATCCATGTCCTCAGCGGGTATAGTGCTGCTGCCTTCTGTTGCGCACTTTAAAGCCCTTTCGTCTCTTTTTTGGCCCATTTTTGGACAGGGAAAATTAAAATGTTTATCATAATGTCTCAAAAGAATTAGCTTAATCTTTAGTTGATAAGCCATTCTACTATGCATAAATAATTTCAAAACCTGCTTAGAAATGGAAAACGAATTATACCACATTTGATTCCACATGTCATGGCTTTTGCAATGACATCTGGAAATGATTCTTTTGAGTCATAACTCAGAAAAAATATTTGAATGACAGTACTATGTTCAAAAGGCCAACTGTCGGTGTTGGGTCATGCCTATGTTATGTGTCTTAAACTAAACTAATATGATTTAAGGGATGAGCTTTAAGTATTAAGGGATGAGATTTAAGTAGAAGTCTCCTTTAATGGGATTATGTGAAATGTGTGATGAAGGAAATGAGAATAACTATGAAGGGAACATGTTTTAGCAAATACAATTTGTTGATGAGGATGATGTCATTTGTTGGATGCTTAGGTACCTGATGTGCAGCCATTCTGATGATCTCCGAGCCAAGGCTGAGTGGGAGGGAAAAGGGACATCCTCTCGCTCCAAGCTGCTTGACAAACTCCAGAGTGAGTGCAGTACACACAAACACACACACACACACACACACACACACACATATACACATCCCTGTGTAATTAACTCTCATTTCTTCCAGTTCCCATAGTATGTGTTGTGTATGCTTCATCATGGTTAAACAGTTGTATTCCCTCCTCCTCTCTTTCTTTATTTTACTTTCTTATCTGTCTATCAGTGTCATGTAATTCCCTTTTGCCTTTCACATTCAGGGTTTGGGTCAGTATCATTTTAATTCAGCCAATTCAGGAGACAAATTGAATTCAGAAAACATATTAAATGCATAATTTATAGAACGTATTGTTTAGTAGGTGAACTGAATTCAGCAAATCTCCTAAAGTGGCTGAATTGAAAAGGAATTGACTGTAACCTTGCCTATGTTCTTTAATCAGCTACATCTCCCAACTTTCTATTATTTGGCGACCTGCCACTCCTGCTCGATCTCTCTCCATCTCCCTCTGTCTCATTTCTACAGCATATTTGCCCCCTTCGGTGATGCTGCCTCCTCGCAGGCTACAGACTCTGTTACGTCAGGCAGTGGAGCTACAGAGAGATCGCTGCCTCTACCACAACACCAAATTGGACAGCAACCTGGACTCTGTGTCTCTGCTGGTGGACCATGTATGCAGCAGGTAAATGTTCTTTGTTTTTTTTGTTTTTTTTGTACCTGAGTAACATATCAATCTCCCTTCTGCGGATTATGTGGATTTTGTTTTTACCCCATTAACATTTGTCTTGACTTGTGATCTTTGTGGTATAGCATATTGGTGATTCTATTTTTGTGACTGTTTCTCTTGCCCATGCCAATTCACATTATTTATTTCAGCTATGGATGCTGTACAGATGGCCCCTCTAAAATGCATTCTCTTTGTTATGTTCAGGAAACAGTTCCCCTGTTACACTCAGCAGATCTTGACAGAGCACTGCAATGAGGTCTGGTTCTGTAAATTCTCCAATGATGGTACCAAACTGGCCTCAGGCTCCAAAGACACTACAGTTATTATTTGGCAGGTTGACCCGGTGTGTGCTCCCCTCCTGAACATCAAAAATATAATATATAATTGCATCTAAGAAATCTTGTACAATTTATTATATCACACACACACACACACACATAACATTTTATAACAATGAACAGGATCAAGCTTGTAGAAATATAAAGGCCTTATTAGAAGGAATGAAAGGGAAGATAAACTATTTGGTTGTCTGTCACGGATCTTCAGGAGACGCACCTGCTGAAGCAGCTGAAGACTCTGGAAGGCCATGCCTATGGGGTGTCTTACCTGGCCTGGAGCCCAGATGATGCATATCTGATAGCCTGTGGCCCAGACGACTGCTCAGAGTTGTGGCTCTGGAACGTTCAGGTGCAGCCTTACCCCATACAGCTACAACTGCACTGTCACGTTTTAGCCTCGTTTGCCATCTTAAATCTCTATTATTGTCCTTCAGACTGGGGAATTGAGGACAAAAATGAGTCAGTCCCATGAAGACAGCTTGACAAGTGTAGCCTGGAACCCAGACGGCAAGCGCTTTGTCACTGGGGGTCAGAGAGGACAGTTTTATCAGTGTGTAGGTATCCCTGGTGGTGTTGTATGATCTGAACCTTAAGATTTTGCTTAAATTAAGCTATTTGTAAATTAAATTTTATCAGTTGGCTGACTACTGTGCGTCCTCTTGTATTGATTTCTGAACGAGTAGGACCTAGATGGGAATCTGCTGGACTCGTGGGAGGGAGTTCGTGTTCAGTGCCTGTGGTGCTTGAATGACGGCAAAACTGTATTGGCCTCAGACACGCACCAGCGCATCCGGGGATACAACTTTGAAGATCTGACTGACAGAAACATGTAAGGGCATGACGTTGCCTATAGAACCAGTCTGACTGGAAAGACTGTCCTCAATCTCCTTTCACAAGTAACTGTTGATTGTGCTCCACAGTGTCCAGGAAGATCACCCTATAATGTCTTTCACCGTGTCAAAGAACGGCAGATTAGCTCTATTAAACGTTGCAACTCAGGTACTCCTTTTTATATAGGGAACTTGCTACAACAAGTATTTTTATACTCCATTTATAGTATTCCATTCCTCTGCTGCATGTCTGTTTGCCTTTTAGATTAAATAGAAATTGCTATATTGCTCCATGTAGGGAGTTCATCTGTGGGACCTACATGATCGGGTACTGGTGCGGAAGTACCAAGGTGTGACCCAAGGCTTCTACACCATTCACTCCTGCTTCGGCGGCCATAACGAGGACTTCATTGCCAGTGGGAGTGAAGGTAAGAATGTCTGAATGACTGCACTCCATCACTTCTTTCTACACATCAGGCCTCTCATTAAATTCTCCTGAAGAATCTTAATAAGGTGAATCTTGAAGAACCTGCTTATTTGTTTTTTTGACCTGTTTAGGCTACACTTATTCGCTACGTTATCGTCTTTGCTATAGCGCAACGAAATGGATTTTAGCACTAGTTTTAATTGCTCCATGCACACCACATCACCCCTGATCTAGCAGCAAAAAAGTATTTTCTCGCTGTCCTGATGCTGACAGGGATGGCCTCCTGCTAAACATAAAGAATATGCTCTTCCTCTTTCACAATTGAATTTCAACATTAGTGGAAACGTTGAATTTATATAATAAACTTGTATTAGATGTCTGCTTGGTATGAGCTCATTGCGCAAGCAACACTGAGAAGAAACATGTGCATATCTAAACTTCAATGTTTTCAACTGACGTTAATGTCGCAATTGAAGTTTTGGCTTAATTGTAAGAATGCAGAAAGGAATGATTTATAGGCTACAGTGCATGGACGTGACCATAGTAACCATAGCGTGTGGTGGTAGGGAACTAGAAAGTTAGCTAAATAAAAGATGTTTGCTATTTCATGTTTTATAACACACTTGAGTAAGTATACAAAACTTTATTTTTTAAACGCTGGTAAGTGTCTGTGGTATAATTGAGAAAACGCCTGCCGAAGTGTTCCAATATAAGAAATGAACTGACTTGGCGAAGGAAACACTGCTCTGTTTGGTGTAGCGGTGCTCTTCGCCTCTGCCTCGTCTGTTTTTTATTTATTTTTGTTACATTGGGGCACTGTTGGGTGTTATCTATTGCCTCTTGTTACTTGGTTTCTTGATGACTTTTTTAATTCGGCTTACAACCGTCATAGAATGGGTCGTTATAAAACAGTTAAGTTTGTTGGACTGCTTCCCACTTTTTTTGACTTTCAAAATTTCCACTGATGGACATGTGGAAAGAAGACTGTCACTCATTTAAATACAAGTTAGATTGCACCATGAACGAAATATATTGGAGATCCATTATTCTTCTTCATGCCCATTGTAATAGAGGGAGGTCTTATATAATGACGTCATCTTTTTTAGACCATAAAGTGTACATCTGGCACAAACGCAGTGAGCTGCCCATCGCCGAGCTGACGGGCCACACGCGCACTGTGAACTGTGTGAGCTGGAACCCCGTGCTGCCGGGACTCATGGCCAGTGCGTCTGATGACGGCACTGTCAGGGTCTGGGGTCCTGCTCCCTTTAGTGACTCCCAGGAGGCAGAAGGGCTAGGCGGTAAGAGCTCTGTTTACAAGTTACAACACCAGTCTATGTAAATATCTGGACATTATGAGTGTATGTCATTTCTATTTTCCAGTGTGGTACCTGAACATTCTGTGGTCATTCTGTAGTTGATGAAAGGTGAACATTTTTTATAAATAAAATTAAATGGCCTTACGCTCCCTCCCCCCTCCATAGAATGCTGTAGCATGGACAGTTGATATTGGCCCTGGAGCAGAAGGAAAATCAGAGTAAACACTGCAAAAAAAAAATTAAGGATGAATGAAGTTAAAAAACGCACACTGATGATGTTTTTCTGGAGGCCTACCCCCCATAGCAACGGAGAGGCTGCGCTAACGCAGTAATGCTGGACCACTTAAATGAAACTTACTTAGCTGCTGGCCTTTAGCCTTCAGACCTGCGTGGCTTTGCTCAGGAGGCTCTTTGACCTCGGTCTGACATCTGAGGAGCTGCAGCCTCATAAGCCACATCAAATTATTATTTATTACTCCTATTATTTATTGTTGTGAATCAGTTGAGGCATCTGGATTGAGTTGTAGTCATTATATGCACTGTTCTTTACAATATTCACTCAGTGAAGAATTATTTTTTATGATTATTATTATTAATATTTTAATCAGTTTAGCTCATATTATTTCCCAAGAGACCCCTGAGGGCAGCAAGGGTTTGGAAATTTCACAGGGGTTCTCTAGAGGTTGGCCATTATATCTTTTTCCACATAAATATTGTCAGGCATCCGTGTGATTGTATGCCTGAGAGAAAGCTTTCACCAGCAGAATGTAACAATCTTCCACATTTAGAACAACGACAATAATTTTAATTGACTGAATTTGAGGCATTTTAACAGTGAGCTCGGACCCATTTCAATTTCTGAGGAAAATCTTAAAGCTTACCTATTTCTCAAAGATTGTGGTACTTAGTTTTCTAAAGTCTCTGTCATTTATGCATAAATGACAAAGTGTGAGAGGAGATACAGCTGAACAGTGAGGGGATAAGATGAATAAGGTTTATCTTCACAGCATTGCTTGCAATGGACCAGGGTAAAACAGGACATGTAATTCATCAACTACAATTTCATGAACTGACCATACTTGAATCTTTAAGTCTGTCAGAAAGTGACTGACTCATCAATGAGATTTCGGTTTTGGCACCCACGGCCATTCTGTCTTATCCGCATGCTCCCTGTTCTCTGCTGTCCTCCTTGCTGACACCATACAAGACTTGGACCTTATTTACAAGGTTATGAGCACATGTAAATATTGAACATCCCTAGTGCAAAAATGCAAGGAATGCTTTCCCTTTGTAAATGGCTACTAGGTGTTGGTCATATCTGGATTGTGTTGTTGTAGCAAGTTCACCGTTAAGCTTTTTCAGTGAATGAATTGGCTGTTGATAATATATCAGGTGTCATGTACAATAGGGCTGGATTATTATGTATGATTATGTATGATCTGGTGCATTGCTCAGTGCTTGGGGTTGGGAGGAATACAGGTTAAGGGTAAAGTAAGCAAGCTAGATCCTAAACAAGCCTTCAGATCATGTTCCTTTAACGTTTTGACTTACAGCCACGTTTTCAGTTTGTGTTTACTGCAAAATCTATCCCAATGTACTAATCCCCTTATGTCACTCAGCTGTTGTCCTATTTTGATTATATTTTCTTATTGAGTCCTTGATTTCTTTTATTTTTTAATGTTCTTTAGATATACAGTTTAATATCATTCACATTGTTGGGTTTTTCCTCTTTTATTTGGTTTGATTTATTATTGTTTATGTCTAAAATTATTGATCCTTTTGTTTTACTCATTCTTTTTCCCTCAACTATAACAAAGTATTTCTTTGGAAGTGGCCTCTTAACTACCTTTCTTTTTTTTCTATGTGATGTTCTTATACTATACAGAGTGTTACAGTCTGGCCATCAAGCATAAGGAACTTTGCCTATTATGATTTGCTTTGTAGTATGTGCTATATATGTGTGTATTTTATGGCATGTATTATGACTGGTCAAGAATATAATTTAGACTGAGCGTATCTTTCCCTTCAAATGACATAATTTTCCACCTGCATCAGGTAAGCTCCTCTGTACAGGTTATCCCTCCCCTCACCAGCCAAACCTGTCCTGTCACTGAGGAGTGACACACACACAGACACACACATCTTAGTAGGCTTACCGTTAAAACATTGTTTCACCAATGTTATGTTCAATGTTCTGCTTATGCAAATTACCTTCTTTTTTTTTTGGTGACTTTGTATTTCATTTTCTGAGGATTTGGTTTTGCTTTCCTGTGATGTGAAAGCATGGCTACGAGCCAGCACGTTAACCACATTGCCTAGGGTTCAATTACCGGGCAAACAGTTTGTTTTGCAACAGGTTCTGAAGGATCTGTTTTGCATTTAACTGTGTTAATATTCTAAGTGATTGTACTATTATGTAATGTGTAGGAGAAGTCTTACGTATGCATATTTTCAATAAAGCATTCAGGGTTTTAAAATAAAACGAGTCGGTATCTGTTTTACTCTGCTACAACTTTTTCTACTTCATCTACCAGGGCTATACATGTGCTTGATGAGCTTGAAATTGGATTGCATTCGTTCCAAAACATTGCAACTCTTTTTAGTGGTTGGTATCTGCATAAATGGTACGGCTGCTCTTATCCAAAAATACCCTCCCAAACAACGGCTTGATTCCCCAATAAGGTTGAGCAAAGTTAGTTTTTTCGGTAACACTTTACTGTAGGGCAGTGTTCAGAAAGCTACATGACACCTACATAAGCGCTTCATGATAACTGACATAAACATTTATAAACACTTATTCCAATAGGCGTCAGTTGTCATAAAGGTTGCTTTTGTCAACTTTGATGTCAAGTTGATGTAACACCTATGTTAAGTGACAGATTTTAGGTGACATTAGGTTGTGTCATGACACTTTCTAGGGTGAAATGACATAGCACGTTCTGACAACTGATTTTGTAGCTCAGCATATTTTTTGGTGTCAGAGTGACATAATGCTGATGTGACACAGCTTGCCAAGTGAGGCTGGTTGCAAAATTGAACAAAAGTGAGGACTCCAAAAAGATGCTCTGTAGTATCTCCTGCATTTAATTTGTGCCAGAACCTCCCAGATTTGATCCGGCACCTCGTTCACATATTAAATACATTGATGCGACGATCTGTAAAGATGAATCAAGAAAAAATCATAATATTTTCTACAATCACCCGATATATATTACACTAATAATTGTAATATATACACCGAACACTTTATTAAGAATACTATACTAATACTGGGTAGGGCCTCCCTTTGTAGCCCATCCGTCTCAAGGTTCGACGCATTGTGCATTCTGAGATGCTTT
>JAOUQW010000042.1:13136662-13151546 GCA_028565825.1 Olivaichthys viedmensis | reverse complement strand
TGTATGTGTGTGTGTTTGTGTATGTGTGTGTGTGTGTATGTGCATGTATGTGTGTGTGTTTGTGTATGTGTGTGTGTGTGTGTATGTGCATGCATGTGTGTGCTTGTGTGTTTGTGTATGTGTGTGTGTATGTGCATGTATGTGTGTGCTTGTGTGTTTGTATGTGTGTGTGTATGTGCATGTATGTGTGTGCTTGTGTGTGTGTGTATGTGCATGTATGTGTGTGTGTGTGTATGTGCATGTATGTGTGTGTGTGTGTGTGTGTATGTGCATGTATGTGTGTGTGTTTGTGTATGTGTGCTTTTGTGTGTGTGTGTATGTGCATGTATGTGTGTGTGTGCTTTTGTGTGTGTGTTTGTGTGTGTGTGTATGTGCATGTGTGCTTTTGTGTGTGTATGTGTGTGTGTGTGTTTGTGTATGTGTGTGTGTGCTTTTGTGTGTTTGTGTATGTGCATGTATGTGTATGTGCATGTGTGTGTGTATGTGTGTGTGCTTTTGTGTGTGTGTGTATGTGCATGTATGTGTGTGTGTGCATGTATGTGTGTGTGTATGTGCATGTATGTATGTGTGTGTGTTTGTGTGCTTTTGTGTGTGTGTGTATGTGCATGTATGTGTGTGTGTGTGTGTGTTGGGAGGTTCGGTCACATGATGCTGTGTGTGTGTGTGTGTGTGTGTGTGCGGTCACTGAGGGGATGAACAGGACACTTGAAGCGTGAAACTCGGCCCTGGTCTACAGGGATGATGAGGATGATGAGGATGATGATGGCGGCGCCTGGAGCGCATGACCCGAGCGCGTTAAAGCCTGATACCGGAGCGGGGAAGCGGCTGGAGCGGATGAACCTGAACGTGGACGTGGACGCGGTAACGGAGCCCGATTATAAGAACTGCGACAGCTCGGGCTCGAGGTCTGTAGAGCAACTGAACACCGATTTCGACGGGAGGTTCGACGCGTGCTTTCGAAAAGTCGACGCTAAAACCGAAGTCCGTGAACCCGTGAACCCGCTGACCCAGCACACCGAATTAGAAAACGACGAGTAAGTGCAAGAGTGTGACGTGTGCACAAAGCTGGGCTGATGCGGCGCTGATGCGGCGCTGATGCGGCTGAACGGTTCCTCCGCACTCAACAGCCCGCGTGCTTTATATCGGCTTGATTTCTACGCGTCTCGCCATCGTCAGTCATTGGTGCTCGTTTTCCTTTCCGATCACCTGGGATTAAGATTGATCATTTAATCCCGAGCTGCCTACGACACGCTTAACCTTTACAGTGCACCAGTGCATGCTGGGAACCTTCAACAGCTCCCCTTCACCAGTTTAGTGGGACAAGGGGTCACGTGACTTCGCTGCACACTTCCAGGGCTTAAGTTAGACAGGTTTTTCTTTTTTTCTTTCTTTCTTTTTTTCTTTCTTTCTTTTTTTTTAAAGAGCTCAGTTTCCTCAAATCTATTGGAAGCAAGACCTTGTTAGTTTATGTCCCTGGTCAGTATGTGCACAATTCATCCGTATGGATCACTGAAAAGACATTTCTTCTGTAATCTGCCATTTAAATGCAGGAACTCTAAAGGTCTTTTCATTTTTGACTACGTCACCATGCATGTGGGGGGGATTATTAACTATATTTATATGGTTCTATCTGGCCGTCTCTCATTAATCAATCCCTCGATCTTAATAAATGACTAATAATTGGTAATAACTCAGCGGAGAAAGACATTTTTAAGCTGAAGACTTTCTAATGTGCCATAACGTTTACACATCGTAAGAGCAGCAGATACGGCAGACCAAGACCGATTCTGTTTTGTACACTTGTGTTGCAAAGCATCTGCAGCTGAAAGTTTCTTTCTCTTCTGGCTCGTCAATACCGAGGTTTCGAGTCTGCTCTTTTCTGTCGGCGTGTAAACAGAACCTGGATATTTATTGACCCCAGCTCCCTGTGTTGTGTATTCATCCTGGATGCTGATTGGTTGGCAGATAGAACCTTATAAAACCACGTTTATCTGTGAGTTTGGAGATAGAACTTTAAATTTTTTCTAAAATTACACCCATGACTTTGCAAAATTAAAAAACAACACCACAGGAGAATATAGTTTCCCTCAGTGGTGAAGTTTATGTGGTCAACGCATTTCCAACCAAAATGCCAGATAGAACCATATAATATTAAGGTCACCATTTGCTTTTTTTTCTGGGTCTGTATGAGTTTTGTGTATGCAAAATCATCATATATGCTGCTATTCTCGTCAATCCTATCAGGTTTGGGCTGTTGGAGGCTATTTGAATTCTTTTTTGTTTTTGAATTAAACTCTGATTGTAGACACCCTTCCTCTGCTCTAGGATCTGGAATGCTTTGACCGATAACTACGGAAATGTCATGCCAGTGGACTGGAATCTGTCTCGTGCCCGTTTACTTCACCTCCCCACGCTGAACATTGAGGACGGGCCAGTGAGTTGAACGCCCATACCTCCATCTATCACCCTTAACTCTCCCTCTCAACACGCTGATGAGATTTTGGACTAAAACTCTTCCCTACTTTTGTTGTTTCAGAGGGTGGATAATGTGAATCTGGATGTGTCTGATGATGAGGAGCTGAGGGAACAGATGGACATGCACTCCATTATTGTGTCCGGCATCAACGAGGAGCCTTTCCTCACAGCAGAGCAGGTGCTGTTTGAGAAGCATGATTTCTGTATTGAGAAGCATTATCTATAATAATATTGCATCATGTTAATAATATAATTATTTATCATGGTATGCCGTCATACTGTTATACCATCACACTCCTATCGATGCACATATATTGCATATTCTAGACCCATGCTGTGATTTGCAGGTGATGGAGGAGATAGAGGAGTTGATGCAGGACTCTCCAGACATGCAAGCAGAGCAGAACCCTGTTCAGTCACACCTGATACACAGATCCACTAGCCACAGCTACAAGGAGAGTAAGTGTCGGTACACAGGTCTAGTACTGTTTTCACACTCAAAATATTATCAGCATACCGGTTATGTTTGGGCTTTGTCTCATTCAAACTTATAGCCTTCAAACTGTGTTTTGCCACGATGCACATATTCACATTTGTCACATTTATCCGAATACACAGGATGTGACGTATAAGAAATCCCCTTCACACAATGGACTTGGTGGAATTTACGTTTCAAACAGTTTGTTTATCACCTGCATCTTCTCTCTACTTACGCCACAGTCTTGAAGTTTAGTGGTCATTTGCTGATAGATGACGCGTCCCGTAAACTTTACTGTGCCTTTCATTTGATGATGAATTTCGTCCTCGAATCGCCAACAGCTCCTTTATTTCTGAATTGCTCCAAATTCCCCACTTTTCTTCTGTTCTCCTTCTTCGTTGAATTTAGGATTTTTCTCCTGTTTGTCGCTTCACTGTGCTAATGTTTTAAATCAGCCACCTCAAAAGGTGTCAGTGTGTCGTAGGATAAATAGTCGTTAAGATATCATCCTCTTTGGCTTCTGTTTACACATAAGCCCTCCCAATAATTTCCTGGGAATTTTATTAGGTCTCGTTCAAGTCAACTGCCACATCAAATTTCAGGAGTTCACGCTTAACCCCTCCCTGATTGATTACTGTTGAATTCCTGCATGAATGTGCATGTGTGAAAGGGGCTTAGAAGTGCTTGTTATGTATCTAACAGAAAGTATATTTGCAGGAGTGAGGAATCTCAGTGTTGCAGAATTGAATGAGTTATTGGAGGAGGTGGAGACGGCGATCCGCCACTACTCTGAGGAGCTCGTGCGGCACCTGGCTCTGAGAGACGAGCTTGACTTTGAGAAGGAGGTGATGAACAGTTTCATCTCTGTGCTGATAGACGTGCAGAACCTCCAGAAAGAGCACAAAGAGCTCCTGAAAAAGAAGAGGAAAGTAAAGAGCGGGGCCAGAGACCAGCATGGCAGAGCACAGAGATTACCTGCAAGTGTGAGTCCACACCTGGAATATTAAACTGCATTAGGCTGTGAGTGGTCATAATCTGTGCTGCTTTTCTTTTTTCAGATCTGTCTTTAATTCCTACACTGGTTATGTTTATGTGCAGCTGCAGATTCCGATCAACTGTTTATACGTACTCTAAACTCAACAAATCTCTGTTACATGTAATCTTAACCAAATTTATTTGCATACGAGAAGCAACATTTAGTGTCAACGTTACCACAGCATGTTAGCCGAGTTTTTAACAAGTCTTAAATTAGTTTTAGCAAAACGCACTCCAAATTTATTACTAAACAGACATTGAAATAAAAACATTCTTTCTTGTCCTGCATCATTCTGCTGTGAAATGTTAGTTGGATCCCCATCCCACCCCTCTGTCCAACCCTGCAATTATTTTTTAAATCTTTTAAAATACGTAACATGAACTTAGTTTCCTTACAGTACTAGTTTTTTGCTCCCGTCATGTTGGTTAGCGTGTGACGTGATGCAAATGCACATGCGCAGACCATATACAATTGTGAAAGCATGGTTTACATGCTGATTATTCTTTATTCCTTGTTTGATCGGATAGGTATTTATTTTGGATCGGCCTCAGTTTGTTTACTCTATTCCAATTAAGGTGTTTACATGCACGTTTTTTTATTCCGATTGAGCTATAAGTCGGATTATTAATGGATCATTATGCTGCATGTAAATGTACCTACTGTTGTTATATTTGATTATATTTTATTTCACCTCCTCTTATTTTCTCTGCTTTTCTGTACCTCTTCTGGTCTTCCAGCGCTTCAGCATGGAGAGCATCTCGACTGCCATTCAAAATGGCTTTCGCCAAACTTTTGGGAATGGGGGTGGGGAGAAACAGGTGGCTATGCCCTTTCGCTTCTTTCCCCCTCTTTCTTTGGCAGTGTTGGACATCAGGTTAAACTCGCTTGGTTGAGATTTCATTAACAGATTCACAGCAAGACGCCGTGTCCATCCCATCTCCAGTCACATCAAAACAACTACTATGATTTGTCTCAATCCTCCCTTCTCCTTACCAGTGTCTTTTAAAAAACTTTTTCACAGTACCTCACTACAGTCATTCCTTATGAGAAGAAAGACGGGCCCCTGTCGGTTGAAGATCTTCAGGTTCTCACAAAAAGTGAGTATTGCTTGTGCTATACAGAAGTTAGTGAAGGTATTGTGCCTCATCATTTCTTCTCTCCACAGTTCTTCAAGCCATGAGGGATGATAGTGATAAAGTGCCCAGTCTTCTAACAGACTACATCCTTAAAGGTAACCACTGTAATTACTACTTCATAATTGTTATAGCAGTAATGCTATGTTGTATTTAATCGTCTCTGTATAACTGAGCATAGCGATATTTATGAACGCCTCAGTCTCTTTCGCTGACCTTTCTTTTTTATTTTTTATTTCCTCCATTCTCTTTCATCTCTTGTCTTGGATTGTCATTGGTAGCTCTTGTCTGAGCAATGGGCCGAGGTTTGTAAGTGATTATGAAGAATTCTGTTGCAGAATTAAGTAAGCACAGTGCCCTCTGCTGGCACTTCACAGTAGTGCACCCATGTTTGCTTTTGTGTTGTTTACCTCGTGCCAGCTACTTTATCACTGATAACACAGGGCCATGGCCACTCCTTCACCTCTCTCCTTTAACCTGGAGCAGTCAAGCACAGCTATTTAGGTTTTCTTCAACTGTCCCTACTTTCACCGATAGCACCTTTTCCTTTGTGATGCCTTGACCTGGGTATTACACAGACGTGATCAGAGTCATCCCTGTCTACATGTGCTTTCAAAAATGTAACTGCATGTTTGTACCACAATTGCCTTTTCTAGTCCTTTTCCAAAGCAGTTAATATTAACGCTTTTACACCTCCTAGTCGCTCTTCTGTCCATTCTCAGGTCTACCTTTCACTAGTCAATTTTCTAAATGCTCTGACATTACTGTGATTAAAAGAAATTGATCTCAGGGAAGAAATAAATGTACTGTGCCTACAACTCTCAGAAAAAAACTGGGGCACCAAACTAGGCTTTTAACCCCCAACACTCCCAGGACCTGTCGGCAGGTCCAGATTTGCATTCCTCACTCTTGTAACTATCCACCTTTAGCTATTAGTTTCACTGTAGTTATTAAATAATTCATCGTAGTTACTTGATAGTATGCATTAAAATAACTGCATAATAAACCAGGACTGTAAGGGGTTACAAACGCTGGTCACTGGGGTGGTACCATCAAAGATATGGCAACCTTGTACCTTCAGTTAGAGGAGCATAATTAAGGAACATCATTAAAGTACATTCAGTATTCGGACTAGAAGAGTCACTGTTGTACCGTTTAGGGCACATTTACAGTGTTTGTACCCTGGGCAAGACAAACTGTACAGTACCTTTTTTCGGACAGTATATTAGTCATAATAAATGATCAGTATAGTGATGTCATTGATCACCAAGGATGTTATCTCTGCTCTTTCACAGTGCTTTGCCCTTCCTAAAAGTAAAGGTAAAGAATTTGCACTTGTGGTTACGTGTTGAAATAAGGACTGAATCTCCATGAAGTGAAGGATTTTCAGATGGACTGTGAATGGACACATTCACTTGAATCATCCAAAATTTCACTTTACACCTCTGCATAATGAACACTACTCCCTCTCTGCCCTATTCCTAGAATATCTGATATTTTTATTTAACAGTATTTTTCCATTTCCCGCATGTTCACTGTTTATGATGAAATGCTTTATAATTTTACTGAAACTTCGATGTCGCTGTATGTCTTGGTACGGAGAGTTCAGCTCAAACAAACTTATAAAGTGTAATTCTTTTAAATTAAAGTGCCCTTATAACCACCCCTGGAACAAAGGCATGTTTCACTTTGGTCCTGATTTGTGGACAGTGTATGCAAATTAAACATGATGTTGCTAGCCTATTTGATATGTATGATTTTTAATTAACACTGTCTTTCTGTCGTAGTGTTGTTCTAAGGGGTGTTTTAGTTCCAATCCTAAGGGTTGAGTAGTTTTCGTGTATCCTGAGAACGCACTCTACCTGTGTTAAACAGGTGTTGCTGCTCTCAAATGACATATTTATTCAGAGGGGAAAAAAAGAAATTAATTCACTAACAAAGCAACTGTTGATATTGTTGTTAACTAAACATTAAACTGATATGAACAAATTATTCTGGAATAATAATATTAGCAGAACCTAACCATAATTTTGTTTGAATCTGAATCCTTCTTGTGCGTGTCAAATAAATGAGTGTTGATTCACTTGTTTGTATCAGAGCTGGTTTATATTACAGTTTGTTATATGTGATATAAACAAGCTTGTATAAATTTATATAATTGCTTAATCTTTGTTTACTCATTTCGGTGATTATAGTTGCCCTGTGAGATGTACCTATTAATTTATGTTGCCTGACTCATCCTTGTTGTTTTGATTTGTTGGTTTCCAACCAAAAATATGGACTAAAATAAAAAACATCTGTTTTGCTGCTTTCATTAGAGTGTTCTGTTGCTTTTTACGATTATTTCTCTTTCCCGATTTTTCCCTTTTCCAAACCAGATTTTGCTTTGATTTTTATTCTGAGTCTGTAGGAAACACATTGTTATACTATCACTGAATAGACTCACATGAGGAACACTGGCCATCAAAGAAACTCTCTCCAGCACAGTTGGCTTTGTGTAATTAGTTCTGACTCACTTTAGATGGAGCTTTTTTGTATTTGGAGTTTTTTCCTTCAGGTGTTCTCTACGGCTCCTCTGTTTATTTCACCCTGGGCAATGCTCGCTTTCATATGTTAAACGCTGGTTTCTTAATGTAAGGTCAATCCGAGTACTTCCTTTAGTGTTTGTTTTTACTCTCTCATCTCATTTCCTTATTGCTGATTATTTTATCATAACTGTAGATGTTGTACTGTAGAGCAGTTTTTTCTTCTCTGAGCTCTAAATGTGGTTAGTTTTGAAGACGGTCCTCGTCTCACCAACACTTTGGAATGTAGCTACAATCTAGACCATTTGTTGATTTATGATACTCCCCAGTAAGATCTGGCATTCCCTCACAGTATGATTATATTAAACAGAGGTTAAGCTCTCATTTTGCCACTCCTTAAAAAAAATCTACTGGTGGGGATAGTGTATGTTACGTTTGGCTTTTGAGGTGCGGGCTATATAGCTCAGCAAATACTTCTGGTTTATTAAACCTCCAATTATAGTAGTTACAGTTCCATTGATGGTAATATTGGGAATCCGCCGTGAAAATGTATAATCATAAGTTTATGTTGGTTCCCACAGTGCTACTGCAAATAAAGTGTGGCACAGTTTCCGTAGCCTGGTGGTGGTCGTGTATAGAGTGCGTTTCTTTACAATAACGGCAGAGCAGTAGTTAAAGAGCAAGAACATAGAGTAGTGGCTCAGTGCAGTGTTTCTACAGTAAGCCTTCTCACTTCCATAGATGAGACCAAAAAAAACGCAAATAAACATACAAACATCATGATTTATTGGACATACAGGTGCTTTTGGTTTTAGATCAGATTTAATTGAAAAGCCCGGATTCTGCTACTACAGACAGGCAAATGTACCCCTTGTTTGGAGGACACTGAACAAAGATTAATAAAACATTGCAGGGAGAACCATTACCTCTTTATCCAGTAAAACGACAGCTTGTCCTCTTGTCTGGTGGGTTTATACCAGTCCATCATGCAGTCATAGCCATATCGACAGGCAATGTCCACGACAACAGCAAGCATGCTCGCTTTTAATTTACTCGGCAAAAAAAATATAGACGTTTATACAACGGCAACTCTACATAATGTCACACAAATCTACATTCAAACCACAAAGCGATGCTGTACCAGAGCAGCATCCGATTCAACATATCATCAGGCTGCTGTTTCTTAAAGGTCCCTCTTCCACTACGGAGAGTTTATTATCATTCCGACTCCATGCCAGACTCTTTTCCAGACTCCTCCGCATGATTGAGTGTGGTGAGAAAGAGGCCACACGAGCTATAGATGCCCTTTGAGGGCGTTGGGGTAGAAGGGAGACGGGTTAGCCTCACTGTTCATGTCACTTGTCTGATCAGTGCCCCCTTTCTCTTGTGCATATACAGAATACATTTAAATTATACAGGTAGCAGCAGCACCCCCGAAAGTGAGGGGTTAAGGGGCCAAGGGGTAAGAGAAACAGCGGAGGGTTATTTGAGGGGATCACTGTGCAGCTCCTCCCTATACTGTTAAAGCGTCTCTGCTCTGGGTCCTTTTGCGACGCTGTTCTGTTTTGTTCCTGCTGTCATCCTCCCGGGCGCCCAGCTCTCTCTCCGGCTCTCGATCTCTCTTCCGCTCTCGCTGGCTCTCGCTGTTTGCCTTCTCCTTCCGATTGTTGCGATTCTTCCGCTCTCCTTTACGTAAGCCTTTGTCTCCCTTCCCTGATAAAACAAACATAATGGACATTAGCGTTAACAGTCTTTAGATACAACCTTATTTTTCCGCTACAATTTTTGTTGATCCACAAAGTTTAGATAATTTCTTACTGCTGTTTAGCTTGTTCCAAAGCACAGCTAGATTTTTACTTAAAATGGATAATACCAACTAATAATAATAATAATAGTAATACCAACTTATTGTCTGTTAAGTGTATTATTCTGATAGAGCTGTTTGTTTTTTCTATGCCCATTTCTGTCTTGTAACTACCTACCTTTTCTATTACTTTCACTGTAGTTACTGAATTATTCATAGCAGTAACTGAATAATAAGCTGCCAGTTAAGTGGGTAATGGAGAATTCCTATGATAATTCAACACATACACATGTAGCTGTTACATTTTAAGAATTTTAAAATTCACTCATATTATACTTACTTAATCTTACTTACTATATTTATTAAAACATTAAATATTTACCTGAATTTAGTCTGATTAATAAATGGCAAAAATGTTTCTGGCAAGATTTCTCTGTGGTTGATTCAGATGCTGTGCTCAGACAAACCACAAGATGGCAGTCTTGTTCAATAACCTTTTTCCTTTTTATTTTATTTTTTATTTTATTTTTTTAATGCAGCGCTTTAATTCTGTTGATGCTACTTTATCTGGTGTTGCTCAACACTCCCAACTAGCCAATTTCAATTCCTGCCGAAGGCTTATCAGTGGGTGAGTGGAGCAAGGCTGAGCTCTGTTGTGTGGAGGATTGTAAAAGTGCTGAGGTGGACACCCAGCTGCCTCCCCCCCTTGCATCCCTCCGCTCGGACTCGATTAATCAGCGCTGCTCTCTTTGCTGCTGGGGGGATCAGGGCAGCCTGCCCGCTGTAGCCCACACTGACCCACACATTCCTGGGGTCCGGCCAGAGCGATACGGGGCCCTACCAGCCACGGCTGTTTAAAAAACGTGCAGAAATAATGAAGGGTGCGAGTGTCGGCCGTGAGGAGACACAACTGCTCCTCTATCTCTCCCGCGCTCCGTTAGCAGGCAGACCCCACCACGCCTCCCACAGACTTGAGTCAGTTGGAATTGTTATGAGAGAGCTGTCTCATTTCAGTTGTGCGACAGATTAACCCTTCCCCTCAAACACACACTCACACACACACTTTAGTTCCATCCCCATCACTCACTAACACTGCCACCCCCTCCCTCTCTCCCAGCTCTTTATACACAGGAAGTTCCCTCTGCACACATTGTTTTCTTTGTCATAACGATTTAGAGATCAGTGGATTACTCATAATCTCTGCGTTTCCTACAAACCAAGCTATAACAGCATCAGGGTGCTGTTCGGATCATTATGGATATGTTTACTGGGTCTCTTTCAAAGCTGGAAGGCTGTCTACCATTTCAATAAACTGTCAAGCGATGCATTGATTCCAAATGGGATATCATTATGCAGGCAGTTTCTTCAGGAATATAACACATTCTTCAGCATCTGGTCACCATTGCTGGAGCCTTGTTAGATGATCTGAATGAGGGATTGGCGGGGGTGGGGGGGTGGTCCATTTAAAGTTGGATCTGTACAAAACAGCCATGTGAAAATGGATCTATTCATCACGCATGTATTATCAACAAACCAGCCGGTGCCTGAATCTCACAGTCCTCAAAAACATGTTGCAACCCTTAAAAGCAAGTTTGCTGCCAGAGCTTGGCTTGGAGTCACTTATGTTTCTCAATTCAACGTCAATATTTCAACATAGGCATCATCTGGCACTGATTATTCATAATTTTCAAAAGAGTGATTGAAAAAGGGTAAAGAAGGAAGGGGAGGTAGAAGACTACATGTGAAACCAGATGTAATTGTCACAGGTTATAGAACAGCCCAAAATCACGTAAGGGTCTCAATACGATTCTGGCCTCGAGTGTTGTTCATGATAGGTCAGAGTGGTGCTCAGGACTGTGTTTCTAGAGATGGCTTAAACCAGATATGACATGGGGCACAGCATGTCAAAATTACATTAATGAGGATGTGGGCAGGCATGCTGTCGTCCGGGGGCTTTTGGCAGGAGCCAGGCATGGATTAAGGGCTCTGTTTTGTCCCATAGGAGGAATGCCTCGGGCTTCGACACCTTGTTGTGACTGTACTAGCAGGGACAAATAAAGGGACAGTGGTTTCGAGGGTAAATCAACCCGCAAACACAGTGCTGTTGGTAGGCCAGGACATTTCTATCCAGAGCATGCACAGGTTGAATTTGGAATGGATCATGCAAATGTAAATGCTAGCCTTGTAAAACTCAAGTCAGTGTTACCTGAGCTCTGAGTTGAGTTGTATTCAAATATACGAGTATAGAATGTCTTTTTTTTTTTTTAGATTATGGCTAAATAAAAGAGACGAGGCGATAGGGAATGACCAGGGCACTGGTTCCAGATTTAAACAGGCCGCATACAATAAAGGTTAGGTAGCGTCAGAGGGAAAAACAAATGACAAGTTAGGGGAAAGGAGAGAGGAAGGACTAGGCAGGAGGAAAAATAAAGCAGTGTGTGTATGGGGGGTGAGGGGGAGGATGTATCAGTGTCAGAGGGTTGCTTGGGATTACTCTGGGCTGCCGGGGGTCGGACCACTGACCCCGCTGGTGTACGCAGAACATAAACACGGATGGGACAGAGCCCTGGCAGATAATTAGTGCTCAGTTGATGTTCCAGGAGCCGGGGCAGCTGGGTAATCACAGGCGGAGACGAGGTCAATAACCGAGCCTGCAGTGTGTAACGTGCACCCCTGTTGGCGGCCCCAGTGGATCAACATCATGCCGACTCCTCGCTACAAGCAAATGTGCTACGGAAGCCCCTCCAGGCAAGACGTGTGTGTCTGTGTGTGTGTGTATGCGTGTTTTTCTTTAGTAAGAGAAATGCACCGAGGGGCGACAGAGGGGGTTGGCAACCCAGAAGACTTTTTGTGATTATTCTTCTCCCTTAATTAATCTCTCCACTCTTTTGAGTCAGATTCTACGCCTAGGATCTGGGATTAGCTCTGTATTTAACCCTTGTGTAGTCTTAACATTCTGTATACTCCCCTTGTCCTAAGGGTCAAAAATTACCCTAAGACAATCTTTATACCAGGGTGGTGTACAGATTTCATGGAAATATAAACAATTAGGCAATGTTTAATTTTTTCTAATGATTGGGTCACTGATGGTACTGCATTACTTCACCTAGTAGGTCACTAACTACACAATCACTGCAATATCCATGCAATCAAGACTATACCTTTTTAAAAGCTTGTTGTAGTTACATATTTCAAACACATTACCAGTAACTCACATTAACTTAAGGAGCTTTTCCCCCGCATTTTTAACACCTTAACATTAAAACACAAATTTTTAAGATCTGAATTTCAGAGTTTAATTCAGATCCAATATTCAGATATTAATTATCAAAGACTTGCAGTGAAAATTATTTATGAACCTATCTTGGAAAGTTGGTGCTGAAAGTTGGAAAAGCTATGCTCCCTATTTAGCATCAGCGGTGCAGTGAATATGTATGAAAATTTTCCTTGTGACATCTCTCTCTACCTCAGATTAGACTTTGAATTTACTCCTTTGCATGTTTTAAGATAAACCTCTGAGATGTTTTGGTTTTGGTGCAAACCCTCATTTTATATAATGACTGAAACCTCATCTCATAATGGAATAGAATCCGTTTATTAAGATAGACTGCTAAGCATTATGATGGCTACTATGTAGTCTGTTCACACGTCATTATGCTTTAATACTAGGAGGAACCTCACAGCGGGATTCTGTTATTAAAAGTTCTCACTTGCTTAAATTATAGCAAGTAAGCCAACTTCTCCCTAAGATATAAGCACCCTATGGAGAAGCCATACAGCCTGATTATATGCAATAGGTTGGTCCAGAGCAGCAGTCAAAAGAAAGAAAGAAGAGAAAAAAAACATCTGTACCATTTGGGGCTCAGTGCTCTCCCACTGGCTTCTAACGAGGGCAGGAGGTCCAAGAAAGGAAGTAGTAATTGGATACACTTAGTCTTGACATCTGAGCATCTGGAGTGTGCTTGTGTGTCTTATCTTCATGTTGTGAATTTAAGGAAAACCACAAAGTGGAAGAGCATGTCAACACTGTCCATCCAGAACTCAACTCTGTGTAGTGAACATGTGCTCTGGATTAGATAGATGCTACTGTGAACGAAGTAAGATGGACAGTGTGTAGCTATAGCTTACTGTCCACATGAGTCTATTATTAATGGCCAAAGAGTGTGTAGTTGTCAAATAGATTAAATCTATCATCAGCTTTCAAGTAACCTTCAAGAATCTATTGTGTCACTCCAGTGTACTCCCCTTAAAAACATACTGTACAAATGGTGTAGTACACAAAGAAACAGCAAATTCTGCATGGCAGTCTATCCTCAACTGTCTATCAAAATGTAGTACTTTGTGTACTAGTACTACTCTAGAATTTTTCCAAGCTCTATCTATCTATGCTCCTCTAATTGAGGAAGATCACAGACAGCGGCCCTGCAAAAGTAACAGATGAATATGGAAAACAATACAGGTAGCTTGTTTCATTAATTAACACAGCCTCATCCACACACAGGGTGTTCGCCAGTATCCACTGTCTTTTTTATGTATTAACATAAAATACATAAAATACGTATTGTATGTATGGGTAAGGCCGGACCTCGTAGGAGAACACACCGCCATACCTTGCTCGGTAGTCTTGCCAGAAGACCAAGGAGAAAAAGCCAGACCTCAAAGGTGAACACAAAGGTGTGGCTTTTAACCCCTTCTGTTATCTGTTCCAGTCAGTGTGATAGAGGAGGAGCCTTATTCCAATGGCCACTCCCATCAGAATACTTCATTTCAGATGGCCTCTCATAATACCTTGCCCACTGCTGGAGTTAGCCCACGGAACTGTTGGTGCTACTGCTTTCCAAAAAAAAACACGGTTATGCACGGTTGTGTGGATCCAGGACTGCTTGTAAAGGCCTTTGCTGGATGCTGAGGTGAGGAACTTCTCCCAGTGATGTCCTCCATCAGCGAATGTTGAATAAAAAAGAATTAAAAGGCTGCAAGATTAAATGTACTTCAGTGTCTTAAGTGACTGTGTTCATGCTAGTCTACTTAGTCCAAAGGCATCACAAATATGTATACTGTATATTCTGGAGGCAGAAGGCAGCCATGTCATTAAGAAAAATAGACCATTTATTGAATGTTGATGTACAAGAAGATTCATTACACTGTGCTTTACTTTGGGGTGACCAAGGTAAAAAGCAAAAACTAGTTTTTTTGTACTTAGTTCTCCATTGTTACTTTTTGCTCAGGTTTGCATGTGTCAGACAGGATTGTGTGTGCCCAGCTGCCCAGTTCTGTTCTGCAGAACATCAGTGTGATTGGCACTTCAGGGATCCTAAAGCAAAATAACAAAGAATTACCAGAAGTAGCTACTTTTACAGATACAGTCAAGCCGGAAAGTCTGCACACCCCTTTCACCTTCTCCACGTTTCATTACATTACAGACTTATTCTA
>JAOUQW010000042.1:13112312-13127902 GCA_028565825.1 Olivaichthys viedmensis | reverse complement strand
AAAAAGCCAACCTGAGTATTGTAATCACATGATCCGACTATCTGTCAAAGTCTATTAAAAGAGTGGTTCGATCAAAACCATAGGTCTGCTAACATTGAATGGAAGTTAGTAGACAAGCCCCCGATGGCATAATGCTGACCGGTGACTACTTTCATTCATTGTCGGCAGCATCAGAGTTTTCAACTGGACCGTTCCGTTCACTATGCCAGAACTTTCCAAATGTGTTCGCAGATGAAATAACTTAAAACCGGAGAAGTAAGCTATCAAAGAAATTTGCAGTGCCACAAAAGGTGATGGGATTCTCTAGAAATAGAAATGAAAAAGCACATTTCTTTGCGTCATGAATGAATAGAACTGGGTCTGTCTCCAACCCACACCAGTGAGCTCACAACTAGAGAAATCAGCATTCATTTGAGAGGTTTAATCATTTGAAAATGCCAAAAGGTCCACGGACAATGACCACACACAGTAGCCCATGGCATTGATCAAAGAAATCAATCTCCACCTCCTTCCACATATTGCTTGCCCATCCCATTTGCCATCATCCCATACGTCAAGAGAGAACCTCATAGCAGCCCAATAACAAGTCCAAGGGGATAAACATATAAGGGCTTCTGTGAAATTCCAATATGATAAAAGAAATATATACAACTTTATTAAAAAAAAAATAAAGTTTGAATATACAGCAATAGGAAGAAAAATCTAGTTTTGTTGAGTTCAGCAAGTTATTCATCAATATGATTAGAGTTTACATGTTGTCCAATGCTTAGATAACATTTGGAGTTGGTCACTGTCAATTTAGTTGGGGGGAAATTAGTAAGACAGAATTGTACCTAGGTATATATCTTTGGTGTAGAAATATTGCAGAAACATATCCCCTTTCTCTTCAGTTGCCAAGCAATGCGCCAGAGAAAGTCCAGCAATGAATGTTCTCCCGTGAGAACATTGAATCTCTTTGTTGCATGACCAATTTGAGAACCAAATAACAATGTTAACAATGATGGGTTATATTCAGGTGGAATATTTTGGATTCCTAACAGATATATTGCTCATATTGATAAATGACTTGTAGTTGGTAAAACCCTTTTATATAAAAAACTATAAGTTTAACAGACCCTGTCAGACAAAAATAGGCTTTATGACTATAGTTCATTTGTTTTCTCTGGAAATTTGTATTTTACGTTTATAATATTTCACATACAGCAGAGGAGTGATAGGGTCACAACTATAGTCAGCTATGGTGCTGGAGCACTTAGAGGTCATGTGTCTTGCTAAGGGCATAATAGTCAAATACACCAAAGAAAACCTCAGCCCCACTTATCGCCTGTATTGAGACTCAAACCACCAACCTTCTGGTTAAAAAGTAGGCACGTCCTTCTTATTTAAGCATAACCTTTACATGCAGTGGGAGGATTAACCGGTATGTCAGTAGTGCTAAACATAGGGTAGGGTTACACCACATTTTAGTGCAAGAAAAACAACAGTGCTGCTGTTAGCCTCTAGAGGGAGTCAGTGTTATGAGAGCGTCCCTTGGCTGCAGGCTGCATCCTCGACCAAATCTTTGGGCCCTTTTCTTTCCGGAAGGTCTGAGACGCATTTTCATTTGATACGCAGCAATAGCCACATAAAGACAAATGCATGCATTTTTGTGTGCATGCTCTGGAGTATAAACAATGGTAATGATTACGGGTGTACGTGAGAGCACTGTACAGCGCAGTAGTCCCCCCTCTTCCCACAGGGAAGCTTATTTACACGTCTGGCACTGGAAGCAGAGGCCTGCTTTTTCTAAGCAGTGTGTTGATGTTTATAAGAACATGACGCAGACCAATGTTTCCCCTTTTGTGGCTACTCTATCAATCACAGTAGGGGCGCTGGGAGAAATGCCAGAATGTCATTTCTTCCTGAGCAAAGTAGTTAGTGCCCCATGAAAGTTGGAGAGAGAAGATCATTTAAAAAAATTGAATCCTTGTTTTTAAACATTAAGCAGGACTTCACTAAATCAGCCACAAGAATGAAAACAAATGCTTTAAAAGTCTTTAGTCGTCAATGTGGAGAGTAGAAATTCCAGAGGAATTGATCTTTAGATGGGGGGGGGGGGGCAGAATAAAGCCCCTCTTTGTGCCCCCCACCCCTCTGATAAATAAGTCCCAGGGAAGAACACTAGCGGGGAACGTAGGAGAGGAGGTGAGGTCATTTGGTCATTCTATGCGATGGCTGATGAGAGAAGCCGTCAGCAGCATGAAATGAAGTTGGGCAGGTGCACCTCTCTAGCCCGAGCAAAGGTAACTGAAAATGTGAGTGCAGCACAAGTTGTAGTATGTGGGAACTGGATGTAGAAACAGGTTTTTTTTTTTAAAGCAGTTCTGCATGTAATCAAAGCAGTACAGTCTAGACATGAGGATTTCACTGCAATTGAGAAAGGGAGGTCACTGACATCAATTTCAGCCCACTTTCCTTTTAAGAGACCTACACAGTTTAATTACCCTGATTTTACATGTTCCTATCTACAGAGGCACCCAGACTATGAGCCACCAGCCTGAAAACAGGAATGCATGGTAAAATAGCCATTTTAATGTAACTATAAGCACTCTGTGCCTCCATATGCCCTATGTCACCATGATTTTTACCATGGCATTCTCCACACATGAAGCAAGCAGAGCTGTTAGAGGAGGATACAGGAGGAAATGGTATGATTTGCAATTTTTAAGTGTCCCCTAACTGATGAATGTTGCTTCATGAAATTCATTTATCTGGGTTTTTAGCACTTTTAGGACAGTGAAATTGCTTAAACAGAATGGTTGAGTGAAATATCAAATTTACAAAATTATCCCTTATCCCAAATGTATAGATGATTAGCCAAGATGTGCTTGGAGCCAAACATTTTCTTAGTTTTCAAATTTCTTAGTTTTGCACTAGATCTTCGAGTTAACCAAGTAATGGAAGTCTATCTCATTCAAAATTTCTTGCATCCATCAGCAACTACTCCTCCAAACCTCTGAACAGGAAATATTTCCAGGCGTTCAGTGGACATTTTAACACGTGTGGAACTCCACCCCCCACCTTAAAAAAAAATCTCTGCAACCCTGACTAATTTGAGCATGATTGTGGCATTACCTACACATTCCTACTGAGGCGCGGCCCTTGTCTGTGGACCAAAGGTTTAAATAAATGGAACATGAGTTGAAAATAGAGCTGATCTGTCTTATTAGAAACACATCAGTTATACATTTCCTTTGTTAGCATGTTAGCATTTGGGGCTGTCAGTTAAACTCATGTCTGGAATTGAAGAATCAAAGCTAAAAAGCTCCCTGACATCTCTCTAATCTGAGAACACACAATGAGCAAAGCCTCCTCACCTAAACAGACTTGTGCAGGATTTGAGACCCACTGCATGGCTGTGAATTGCCAAGAGCCCTGTACAGTGGAGTCAAACCCCCCTGTAGATTTAATCAAGGCAGTTCTCCCAGCTCATTCAACTTCTTGCTGAACAACTTATGTCCCAACCCTAGGTGTTCCAAGTGAGGGGTTAGGAGATTACAAAGAGCCTGGAGGTTTATATTAATCTGTGCGATGCTGGGAGATTCTTTAACTTTGATTAAGGCTTTTTTTTCCTCCTGGCAGGTGGTCTGTCTGGTCCAGCTTGGGCTATTGTCCCAGTGTAATCACTCTTTGCCCTGGACAAGGCTGGACGGGATGGGGAGTAACCTCCCCTGTGTGTGTTAGTTTGCAGTCTTTCTGCCAGTCCAGTAAACCAGGAGACGGTGGGTGTTGTATTACGGGTGCCCTGAACTTCTCTGCATTTGTTTATTTACACTTAGCTACTCATTACAGCTGGGCTTTTATGAAACCACCCATGATTTTATATATGGCTCTTAATGAGTCGGAGTGAAAGAGAAAAGGGACATCTGGAGGCTCAATGGATGCCATCCAGTAAGTTTAAAAGACAGTCTGGCCAATCAAACAAAAACATGCAAAGACTTGGACTTGAATTAGTTAATCTTGTCAGTTCAGTCAATTGGAATCTGAGTAGATATACAATGACCAGACACAAGTTAGACACGCAACACGATTCCAAATGATTGCTTTGCCATCAGTTTGTGTATGAAGAGCCTCCACAACTGCTAACTTCCTTCTAAACTTTTTTTTTTAAAGGGCACCCAACTTTCTCCCAGTGTTTGGCATAGCCAGTTTCCACCTGCTATCTTCTCCATCACGACCCCTTTCTACCCAGTCGGCCCTTACTTAGTGTTCAAAATGCTATCCAGGTGGGAACTCAAAATGCTATCCAGGTGGGAACTCTAATGAAACAGCTGCACTAAATCTAAATTCTTAAGGACTGCATAAACCTTATCCTGTGATGAAGCCGCTACAATCTGACTCAAGTATTCCATGGCATTTGGCAGAGACATAAATGTGCAATAGGAAAGTCATCAAACTGTCAGGAACCCCAGTCCCATATGTATGGGATGGGTAATTTGGATCAAACATACAGGCACTCAAGCACCCATCTACACACAAACCTGAATGTAATCTAATCTACTGCCACATACTTTAAACACTAAATGGCAATAATGACTGCTCAATATTTTGCACTGCATAAGGAAAATGGCACGTGAGTTTCTGAAGCCTTAAAACTGTTCAAGGGCTCACTGAGCAAGAGAAGGTACATTCTGAAGACAAAAAATCTTCCTTCAGTTTGGATCTTAAAATTGTATAATAAAATATATGTGAGCCTACCAGAGTAGAACTACTGTTAAGACAGCACAATAAAATATAACATTTATGCAACAAAATCAGTAAAACTAGCCCTGCCCAGAGCTGTGGCCAGAGAGCACAATTAAAAAGTAATCGGGAATATTTTGATTACTCAGTGAGGCCTCGATGTCTCACATCAATTAACTAATTGTGATCCAAAGCCCCTGTACCAAAAAAAATATTTTGACATGTTTAGACTCTATAATCAGCTGAGGTAATCAACCATCTAAAATGAAAATAGTTCAAAACACTGGATGTTGGACTAGTATTAGCTGATGTAAAGCTGTCTGTTGTTCAGGTCATGCAGTGTTTTTGACAGGAATTAATATAGTCAAATTAAACCTTACTAAGACTCAAAATTGCACATTTGTCCCAAAATCACTTGATTGTAGCAACATCCTATAGTTGTGTCAGTGGGCCTTTTGTGTAGGCATCTTTATTTCATTTGATTTTACATGATATGTAAAATAAATAAGATTCCTGTGTTATTACATTCTTTTAAAATCTATGTGAGTTACATTAACGTAATTATTATTGCTGTGATTTGCTCAAAGTGTAGTTAAACATAGCTTAATAGGCTTAATATCAAACAAATACTGTTCATTAGGGATGGTTCTGCATTCCAACAGTCATGCATTGAGTGTGAAACTATAATTGCACATAATTGCAGAGATATGACATATTTATTTAAGATTTAGTTTTGACAGATAGCTTTGTAACCGAAGCCATCTTTTTAAACACTGTGTGTGTAAAACATTTTAATTGTAGAGCTTGACAACTGTTTGAATGAATCTACTAATTTAGTAGATACTAGAGAGTTTGTGACAAATTGGAGTTAACAAATGAAATCTCATTCCAGACCATTTCTGCAAGTTGGCAGCCCTAGATGACCTTAACAATTTTTGACCTAAAAGTCAGAAGATGAATGTCAGTAGTTAAGCAATACCCTACCCCCCAAAATGTCTCCTTTCAAGTGTGTGGATAAAAAGTATGGTCCGAATATTTAAATAAAGTTTTAAAAAAGTTGTTAAAAAAGTTGTTAAAACTGAATGGTGCTAATTGGACATTACATGCATCCACTAAACATGAACAATGAACATCAAAACCCATTACATAAAAAGCATGGAGTCATATAAAACAGTATGATTCAAAGCATGCTTTTTATGACCCAAGCTACTGAATAATTAAAACCAAAGTGTGCTCAAGCTAATGGCCACAGGACTGGCTCCACTAGTGCCAGTAACCTGTCTGCTGACCATGACTGGGCGCTGATGGACGCTGACGCTGGATGGAAACAGGTGTGTGCCGCATGTCGGGCACATGGGGCCCGTTAAAAAAGCATATCTAAGTGCTGGAGTGGACAAGGAGACATTGGACTGTTTATGGCTAGTGATAATAGTCCCTCCATAAAACAAACCCTGGCCTAATTATGCTAGTAGTCATTGGGCACGGTTTCGGAAATGCCAGTACACTAACCATATTACCGTAAAAACCCAAATGGTTCATGAATTGCTCCACTCATTTAAGCGGAGTTGAATGATGGCAATATGTCATTATATCAAATTGGCATGGGATCTGTGGTCATAGCTTTTCATAGTGTAAATAGTGGTCACAACCTTATTCCTAGACCATCCAAAGACAATGCTCTTATTTAATAATTCTGAAAATGTATTCTAAGTTTCTAAGTCATGGGGTCCACGTCGTTATATTAAAGACATAATTTTCTCATTTGAATATGCAGTTGTGTTATGGGTTTATCAGTTTCATTGTGCTTAAATCAGGATTTGCCAGCTCCAGTCCTGGATGGTCCCGTTGATGCTCTAAGGGCGTTTTTCACACTTGCATTTTTTTTCAAGACCTGAGTCTGTTTGCACCAAGAGTTCAGTACATTTGATCATGTATGAAAACTTTTTTCAAACCCAGGTGTGGTCCCGGGAACCAATCTCTGGTCAACCTGAACACGGTGGTCTGGGGTTCGCTTCTAGTGAACTTGGCCATGGACCGCACCATGTGTGAAAGCGATCCGCTCCAGGGCAATGAGTAGCATGATTGGTTGAACTTGTCACTTCAAATTTCAAGCTTCACCATGGCGTGGAAAGGCATGTTGTGCTCTACAGACAAAACGGATTGCCTTCTCGATAAATTGGGCGAAGAAAGAATAAAAAACGCAAGCGACTACAATTTGGAATTATTTCTATATAGTCTATAAGCAAGTAGCTTATAGCCCATGATGTCAATCAAAAGTAAAGAACCACTAATTAAATAAATACATTGATTAAATAAACATTAACAAGAATAATAAAAGGATGTACCTGTTGTCTTTCATTTTGTATAGATTTTGTGCACAGCGGAAGTGACATATAAAATTGCGCAACTGATCTGCAGTTTGGAAAAACTTGGTCTGTGTGAAAACAATCCTACCATAATGACGCCCTTCCCTAAATGAGCCCAGACTCAATCCTGAGTATGGACTCCAGTATTCGGACCAAGTGTGAAAACGCCCTAAGACTTATTTCAACTGAATCCCCTTTGTGCAGTGCAGTGGCATTCCAGGGCTCATCGCCACGTGTGTGTGTGTGTGTATGTGAGTTAGTGTGTATGGGATTCCATCAATGGAGTATTTCCTCAGCAGTGCGGGTAAGCCCTCTGAACTGTGGTATGATGGGAAACACACTCTGGCCTCCTGACCTCCCAGCACAAATCACATTTGCCACACACACAACCGCTGCAGGAAAGCACACAGGCATCATTCACACCACTGTAACATTTTGCATAATCTCATTGGAATCCACGACTATTAAAACAAGCCTCCACCGAAAAAGTCAGCACGATATTGTAAATATTAGTCAGCCTGAGGATTTCCCACACAACAAGCTAATTTACACCCCATCACACTTGTGTTTTCATAGCATTTTAAGGGTTTTATAGGCTAGCAGGGTTAGCTGCAACCTATCCAACAACAACTTCCACACTGCTGGGGTCCATAGGCACTGCAACTTAACGAGCTGGCTTCTGCCAACATGTGATTCACGAAGCTCCCCTCTCGTCTTTCCACTAAACAAATAAGTGAAAAGACCTGTTTCCAAGATTGAAAGTGTGTTTCTTTCACATTGTAACTGTTTACCGTAATACAAAAACAAACCGAGGTGCAACAGAAGCTGAGGAAAGTGTATTAACTGATACATGTGTTTGTTATTAGAGTTACTGGACTGTAATCATTTTACAGCCAGTTATTTTTATAGTCTTCTGGCTGTCTTCATGATTGATTGAATGAAGACACATATCTGCACTTTTGTTTTTACCTACATTGCTCATCCTAACAAAAAATGTCAACATACATCGATTTTAACACATTATGTAACTTTGCACTGTTGAGGGTTAATACTTATTGTATTAAGAGTGTTAGAGTGTTATTTATTTGCTCAGAGTGGTGTGCCTTAACAACTAAATGCAGCACTAGTGTTACCCAGTAAATCTGAGTATATGACTGAAACTTGACTGCTAGACATTAGTTGATGCTGCTGCATGTTAAGGCACCAAACTAACAGCAAATTGACCTTTAGCTGGGGCTTGGGTCCATGGCCTATTGCATCATAACTTGAGACTCTGTGTGTAAGCCAAAGACTAATATCTCTTTAAAGTTGAGTGTAGTAGAGCTTATATATTAGCCTTTAGGAAATTGTTCCACTGCATGTGTCGGCTCCAAACTGCAACCTGGCCATTTGTCAGCTCCAGATCCAAAATGTACACCCATAATTCATGCAACTTTTTCAAAATTAAGGACTGAAGGCCACTACTAACAACTAACCTTGAAGACAATCCTTATTTAGCGAGATTACCCCCTCTCTCTGTTACATATCACAGCAAGTTCTCTTGGATCTCATAAACACTCTCGATAAAAGCCTAACCAGTCATAAAGACTCCACTCTTAAGCATCAACAATGGAGTCATCCTCCAGCTATTTAATCTGTGACATTTTAATGCCGGTTGTTAAGAAGAGGAGATTTACGAGGGCTGAGAGGTGTTGCATGAAGATGGAAATACATGGCCTGAAGTGCACCGCAGCACACTGTTCCTCCTGACTCTCGCCTGGAGTCCTTTCCCTCTTTTTCTGCATAACACACACAAAATACCCAAGCAGGAATATTAGCCCAGCTATCCATCCTAACGCAAGCCCAAAACTCTAAGAGTTTTTCTTCCCAATTTGTTTGTACGAGCACCCATGGAAAAATCATTACTATCGATTTTTGGAGCATTATATAATAACATTAAGTGCTGGGTTTGTGTCAGCAACAAAAACGACAGATACTCAGCATCACTAGTGTATCAGGAAGAGCTGATGGTTCAGCAGGAATCATGGGAAATCTATCTATAGCTGATTCCAGTTCAAGGGAACAGTAAGGAATTGAAATAATCTTTATTTTAGAGGCAAATTGGAGGATTATACTGGTAGAAAAGTAAAACAAGTCCTTAAGATATATTAGGAAACTGATCATAATTGGTTAGATTAAAACAAATATCTACCCATGTTTTCAGATAACACAGGTTCTGATTCGTTAAGGTTTCTGGTTTTCATTCAAGGCACAAGCTATAGTTCTTGAAAATCTATTCTCTTCAGATATCCATAGGACATATGGATGCCACAGTCAAGCCCATCATGCTTTTGTGTGGGAATCGTATGAATGCTCTGTGTAAAGAAGGTCCACAAGGACAGTTAAACATGTGAGGCATGTCAAAGCAAAACTAGATGTCCCTACAGCAGCTGACATTTCACACATCGTTTAAAGAGCTACAGAACAAAAAACAAATAAATAAACAGCCCAGTCCTACTGAGCAACCACACTACCACCTTTAGGCTCTCTCTGTCTCTCTCTCTCTCTCTGTCTCATACACGCTCAGGATGTGCAGATGCTCCCAAACAGCCTGCACACTGGCAGATAATGCAGTCTCAGAGTGCCCATCAAGAACTGTCATCAGTCAAAAGCTCTGGCGTTGACAATACTGGGCTGCAGAGAGAAAAACACACTGTTCCCCAGAGTAAGCCGATAGACGGGGAGCAAGTGAAAGTGAGAAAGATGTAGAGTGAAGGGAGAGAACAAGGGGAAGGCAGGTGAAGGTCGAGTGAAAAGGATAGAAAAAGACTTAGAGCTAAACTTGAAAAGTAGTTCAGAGATAAAGAGAAAAAGAGGAATCAAAGACAACAGGGAGCTAGAGAGGGTTCTGTACTGCACTAAACAGTGTTCAAAGATCATGTTGTTAGGATGCTGAGACCTGGCTCAGTCTCCCAGGGTCATGCCTCATTGGAATACAAACATCCTGCCCTTGCTGTGTAGCTTTTAATCTGCCCCAGCCTCTCCCTAGCCTTCTGCCAGCTAGCCCTGTAACTATATCCTACCTGCAGCGTATCCTTTACAGGCATTCATCATCTTTGGCCATTAAGGCACATTTTCAGCAGAGGGAAAAAACACAACAAAACATCAAATTAGGCAACTACATGTTACATAGGTTTCAGTGAATGCATATGTGTTCAACATGTATTAGTGTCCAGCATGTTTTAAGTGCTTGTAATTCCTTCCGATCTGGAACTACAGGCAAAGATTAGGCAGATACCTCTAAAGGCCCAGCAATGTGAGTATTATTGGAGGGTTATTTAGACTGACTCCTGCAATGTTCATAGCCAAGAACTGGTAGACACAATCACGACTTTGCATCAGAACCGAGACACCACCAGCACCCTTCGTGCTGCTTATTTCCGGAATGGGCCACATTATTCCTTGAATGAATAGCAATTACATGCCGGATGACGCACCTGATAGTAAGTGTCCTCGGGCAATAGAGAAGTGTCAATCAGCCCGTGCAGATAAGGAGAGCAAGATGATGGTGAGAGAGGATGTGTCATTTCTTCCCTTTGCTGAACAGAATATCCTTAACAGTTAGATGGAGAGCTTCAACTATTAAAAGCAATGAGTTCATTTTAAATATGTAACAATATGCACAATGTGGAGTGAATTTTATGACTTGGACTTGCACCTCTTAGGGGTTCCATCACATTAATCTCTGTCCTTTACTTCAATGGAGAGAGGGAAAAGAGTGTTTATAAACAGTGTTTATCCACACCTGTGCTTAAACACGTGGGCCATCAAAAAAACACCACCAGCCATATCAACAGTAAAGCTTCTCATTGCCCTGAAAAACACACACACAAACAAAAACAGTAAAAGCACAAACCCAATGTGCTTTGCATCATGTTTTGGGATAAGTGGTTGTGTGTTTTCTAAAAGTCTAGCAATTTTTAGGATTAAAAATGTAAAAACATTAAGTTAAAAATACCGATTCACACTTTAAATCTCAGATTCTATTCTGGTGATATTGTGAGTGGTCTACTTGCCTAAAACTCGGGGACCAGGATTGAGGAGGGCTGCACCCGTATGAGTGTGAGGCAGATTATAAGGCCCTCATCTTCATCTCGCTATGCTCTTTTGCCTATGCTTCTATAAACATCTTGGGCAAAGCCGCAACAGATCCAAAATTCTTTTACGGCTGTTGCAAACCGTATCTTTGGGTTTGGCCTCTGTGTGGACTGGTCTCTTTCAGAGGTTACCTACATTCATCTCCACAGCTGTCTCTGCTGCTTTGAACCTAAGCAGTTATACTTGAGGACATGAGGGTGAACACTCACCAATCGCCACTATCAGTGGAACTGACTGTGAAGTAGCATGTCAGGGCCTCCAGCTGTTTGAGGCAGGCTTGCTCACAGCTACTGCAAAGGCACATGAATTGGACATAATAATGTGCATATTATTGAAAGGTTATTTTTTTATTCTATTTCTTGCCTTAATCTACTAAAGCTATTTGATCTAAAAGATAATTTGTTAAGAAATAATAATATTATTTTATTAATATTCCTTTACAATATGTCAAAAGAAACAAAACCATGACCTAGTTGTAATCTTGACTGCTTGGAATTTTTTATATCATGTAAATTCTTAAAATTTGCAATCAGAAGATCCCACTGACTGTAGAAGAGGTGATGCAGGTTTTGAAAATCTTCTGTAGTGTGAATCAGTGCATTGCTGTGACTGATACTCTGCTCCACTATGCCCATATTCCCCCATTTCCCATACTTCCCTGGGCTAAACACAGGTCTCCGATAGACTTTGATAGCCTTAGGCTTAGTTTCCGCTCTTCTGTCCTTTCATCTTCCTCTCTCAGTTAATTTTTCAATGATACCATATAAACCAGTACAGCAAAGCCACAAAGTCATGAAGAATTAGTTATTTTAAGATCATGCAGAGGGTATAGTGCAACTGACTATACGACTCTATTTAGTATTCTTACAAAAAACAAAAGCATCTAGTGTATTTTACACGATCATACACATGGAACAAAACTGTTGGATGGCAGAGATAATATAGTCTCTTTATCAAATGTTGATGATTGTGTGTTGTGAAATTGTGCTATGGAAGCTCAAAGTGAGGAGAACACGTACAGTTATATCTCCATGGTCTTATCTGTTTGTTTCTGCTTTACACTTAGAGAGAATCTTTTACCTGGCCTAGGAACTAAAGTTTGTTCTCACAGGGTAAACTTTATCCGTCAAAGGTATACATCGAAATGTTCACACCAGGCCTCTGTGCTAAGTGGTTGGATTGATAAGATTTGATTTTTGTCTCTCTGGAGGTGTCTTTCTGGCTTTTTGAGATCAAATCTTCATAATTTCCTGTTTCACTAGTGAGTATGCAACCAACGTTTTTCCTGTGTCATTTTCTCTCTCTCGCTTTCCCAAACACAGCAATAAGGCCCAGTCAGTACAACTGATCTTATAGTGATCAGGTATCTTTATCTTAATATGTCATATGTCAACATAAAGTGTTGATAATAATATTTAGCATGTTGAATGTAGAGAGGAGGAGAGAAGTAATAGGAGACCTGGCGATAGTGCCCCCCCAACTCATTAAGGAGACACTCGGGGTGTGAAGAAGGCAAAAACTGTTGTTTTCATTACTGAGATGGACATGTGCATTCCTGCACGGCTTCTCATTTAGGTGCACAATCAGAGGCACTGTTCCATTGCTCTTATCGCTCGGAGAGTGCAATGCCCTGCCTCGGTTCCTTTCCAGCAGCAGAAATGTACACTATGTGCACCCAGCGTGTCTGCCATGTTGGCAATGCCAGCTGCTGCCCTGTAGGCATTTCTTGTACTCATAAGCATTTCTACATCTTAATTTCAGCCATGAGAGGAAGCAGACATGTGTCCTCACACCAAATAGCACAATGCTGACATTAAACACCTCACATACAAATCCACAGAGCTCAGGGACAATTCCACTGAAAGTGGACCACAAACCTTCTTTGGAAAAAAGATGGAGAGGAAAAATAGTGAGGGAAACAGGCGCAAGTTCTTTGATATTTCTCTAGTCCAGGAATGGAATAAGCTCCCGGCCGTATATATCAAGACAACAGAGGCCTGTGTGGTTTGGTAAGAGGATATCTGCATCAAATTCAAAGCAGGTACAGCACAGAGAAAGAAACTCACACATACTAAACTAATAACCAGCCAAAAAATGTGTGTGGGTCAGTGAAGTTACTCAGGAAATCAGAACTGAATACCCAAATGTAAGACAAAGTTGAAAAAAATGTTTGGAGACACAAAGTTAAATATATGTGACGTTCTACTCTGGATTTCAAGCCTCTCTCGCTAAGCATTTGGCAGATACAATTTCTGGGAATTCTTTACTCATTACAATACTACATTTTTTTAAATTAATTGTTTATATTTTTCTGTAGCACAGGTGAGATGAATTATCTTAATAATTAAATCTTGATTAAATATAGACATAGAGTGGACCTCAGTGATTATGCATGTACAGTACATGCAGCGTTTTATTGTGTATGGCCTAACACTGGGTACTTGGTCAATATCCTTTCCCAACTTCTTCCATTTCCAAGTTTAATTGTATACAGGAATCCACCCTAGAAAAGAATGAATGAACAAAACGACTGTTGAGGTTTCCCAAGCAGAGGTCTTTCCAAGCATTTATCTCCTTGTGAAGTAAAGAGAATACATGAGAACATAATAAGGAAATCTTATACTTCAAATCTCAGCTCTAATACATGACACATATAGGCCAGATTGACTGCAGGGATCTCGTGAAAATAGAAACTGAAAAATAATTGATTACATTTTTCCTTTGTGTGGACACTCTCATGTTCCGCTGGCCCTATGTCAAGAATGTTCCAATGCTTATGCCTATGCCGTGCTCACTGCTCCTGCATTTATACTCTGGATTTATGTGGATTTATCTGAAAACTACCCAAGTCTGAGCTAGCCAGGCCATGGAGTTTCTGTTTCCAAAATTGCAAGCAGGTGTTCATCCATCTTTTCTGTTCTCATTTCTCAACCACTCTTCTTTTATGTTGCTGCTGTGCCTAAATTCAGCTTGAACCAAATGCCACAACCTTTTGCTTCAAGTTGCTGATCATAAACAAAAATATGCCATTACTATGTTCCTTGGAATCGGAACACAAAGGTAGTAAATGAACACCAGTTTCCTCCATATTTCATGTTGTCAGAATCTCCTCTGTTTTTGGCCCAGGAAAACCGGTGGAGGAAAGTCAGAAGGCAATGCGGCATTTAACAGCAAACTTTATGGAAACTTCAGTGATTTACATTCGGACAAATTAAGCATAAGAGCATAGCATTCCACAGTCATTACAATAAAAGGGAGACTTAATACACACACAAGAGGTTTCTGAGTTTCTGGGATTTTGTTGGATTTTATATGAACAAAGTCACAAGAAAAGGTATGGGTGCTTATAGTCGTGCAAACTGTTGAAAGTGTTCAACTGTGAGACCATGTTGCTAAACAGGCTCTGAATATCAGTGTGCATAAATTAGGGATCAGACCTTCGTGGCAGGTCCAAGATGCAAACAAATGCCAAAAATACAGCTAACAAAATGAGAGAACAGGGGTGGACAAATCAGTAGCCTGGGCGCCAGGGACAAGCAGATTACATGTCTGGGCTATTAGTTTATTACTTGTAGTTGCTCTGCGAACAAGTAGGTTCAGTAGGCTGCTGATATAGCGGTCACCAGTTGTTGTTTTTTTTTCCTTTTTTCATCTAACAACCAGAGATAGAAAAGACTCCTACTGACTTTCGCAAAACAAATTATTTCATTTGTTATGCATGTTTAAACGTAACACACTTCATTGTGGCATGACACACCTCGAAAATGTAACTAGAGCGTGCTACTCGTTCTAAATCCCACTGCCTGCTAAAACTACACACAGCTGAAGTGCGGTTTGCCCATTGGTTGAAACTATTTTCACTATGCCTTTTCAGAATCATGAACGCAAAGGGATGTGGAAGTCAGACTTGAATAACATTTTTTATGTGCGACACAAGGAGAGAAAACCACAGCTCATAGCATTTCTTAGCATACCATTCACTTTACATCCATCTCTTCTTCAGCTTCTATTTTAGCTTCAGTGATTATAATTGATAGACCCAATGACTTGTAATAGCATTGCAAATTCACTGTCTTTATCTTTTAGATAAGATAATCTTTATTGTCATTGTACAAGTACAACGAGATTCAGTGTGCAGTTCCCCACCAAAGCTATGTTATATATAAAAGAATAAGTAAGAAAAGAAAAAGTAGAGGTAGAGGTTGTATAATTGAACAAAATGTTCATGGTGTGAGGAGTAACATGTGTGCAAGTCCTTCAGTGTCGATGTGCATAGTCTGGTCTGGTCCGAGTTGGCATTGGGAGTCCACGGCTCAGATAAAGTGCACTGGAGTACAGGAAACACAGTGGTGTTAGAGGTAGAGT
>JAOUQW010000042.1:13086435-13097676 GCA_028565825.1 Olivaichthys viedmensis | reverse complement strand
CCAACTTTACTGTGCCAATAACAATATTATTTCTAACATTATTATGTTATTTTGAATATGAACAGTGGTTTCTCCTTTCTGCTTGTGCCATTCAGGAGAAACCACTGTTCATATTCAAAATAACATAATAATGTTAGAAATAATATTGTTATTGGCACAGTAAAGTTGGTTTCATATTAGATATTCACCGCACGTTTACACCTCAGATGCTGACAGCATTTAAAAGCCTTTGAAAAGGTTTTCATTCACATATACCTTATTAACAAAATGCACATTCATATCTATAAATTCTTTTTTTACATTCATATTGTACTTTAAACAGTTTTTCGTTTATATTCCATTATATTTGACTTTTAGGTTCAGATTTACTCTTCCGGGAGTCTCTTTGAGATCCGAATTTACATATTGTTCCCTTCCCCTACTTTGCATGTAACGTTATTCACGCAATAATTTTTTGTAAATCGCCTGCAACACACCCACTAACTGCACACGCAATTTTTCATATTGCACATGCAAATTAGCGCTCGTTATTTGGGACCTTAGTAAATCAGGGCCTTAGTCGTTAAGCTCACAGTGAAGCTAAAAAAAACATAACTTGTTTTCACTAAATTATTTGGAGAAAGAACTTTTGTAATTTTAGTGCATAGACAGAATAATCAATAACTGACATTGTATTAGAAATGGAATTGAGATAATGTTTTTCAACCTCTGACAGATGATGCCTAAATATCACATCTCGGATTCCAAATGTTCCACAAATGCTTGTGTAAGATGGAGTGTTTAACAAACTTCAATACCACAGTAAGCAGACCAAATCTGTTTATCAACACTCAGCACAGGGAAGTTTTCTGTCATACATTTTCATAATCCAAGTCTGGATTAGGTGAAAGACCACAAGTCTGAATTAGATGAAAATATGTATTGGTTCGAAGGTTGGTTTAAGTGAAGCTGCTCTGGTTTTCAGCAGCTCAGCTCACCACATTTTGTTTTCATCAAACTTCTGGTGGTGCGCAGAGGCACTGTCATCTGTTTCCAATGAAGAACTTTTCTCTGATTGTTGAACTTGTTGAAGGGCTGTCCAGCCAAGATCTCCTTTGCTCTCCTTTTCTTTAACTAAATAAACAGGAAAGACAGCCTTGTAACAGATGCTTAAAAGGATAGGAAGCAGTGGCAAGGAACTGAGTTCATTCACTCACTACTCTACTAAAACTTCAGAGTTCAGCCCTATTGCTGTGGTGTTAATGACTGTCCTAATCAACTCACTTCCGGTCGTTGCAGATGGGCATTAGATGTAAGGAGGTGAAATACACCTTATAATATTAGTTTGATCATAAAGCATGAGTCACATTTAAACAGGAAGTGTATTTTTTGATTGCAACAAAGATGCCACCGCTAATCCTTATGACTTACCCAAGTGTGTGTAGATAATAATAATTACTTAGTTTACTCACACCTTCAACAAAGTCTCATGGTTGCAAATTCAACTCGTATGAAAAGTTATGAATGGTTAAGGTTACAGTGAAGGTGGGGTTAGCAACCATATCTTTTCTTATGATTTCATTCATGTAAAACCCAACAAAACTTCCCCCTCTTTTTAGAGTTCCTGGACATTTTGGGTGATATTAGGTTGCCAACTTGAACACTTGCTGACTGATTTCACAAATGTGCTGTTGTGATTCTGATCATTCTGATAGCATTCTGACACTAGATTGATTTTGCTCTTAGGGATCATATCTTACCTGTCTCATGACAAGCAATGTGGGGGTCCTTACAATACTGACTGTTACATGGGAAAATATGAGAGAATATAGTGCTGAAAAGCTTTGGTACTCTATATGGGTTCTAAGACAGGAGTAGGGGTGTGGTATGGGAATCACATATTAATGCTGGACAATGGAGTTACTGTTTTAATCTAGCCAAAAAGTTATGAGGCTTCTCTTTTCTCCCATGTCGCAACACATGCTCTTCTCTGTCATCACCTTATCCACAGTTAATTGAAACCCTATCTGAATTTAAACAAATTCCAGTTGTATTCCCATTTTCTGAAAATGCTAGTAAGATTTTTTTATATTTTTTGGAAACCATGAAAAATATGGAGTCATAAAATTTGAGAATAATAAATCACTTCCGTCTCCCTGCGTTGAAGTTCAAGCTCAATTTGTTGGTTGCTCTTAGCTTAAACCCTACAATTCTTTAACATTGCCCAAAGGCTTCTGAATAACCCACCCACCCATCAGTGCTCTCCTTAATGTTCAGTAACTCTGGCTGGATATGCTGTATTAACATCAATTCAGCTGTAATAATTTGTTGGTCACACAAATATAAGTTTACTAAGAGCTATGGAAGGGAGCTCAATGGCAGCAAGGGTTGAAGGGTTGATGGGAGCCCTGAGCCTGAAGAAGGCATGCCTAGTGACAAGGTGGCGAAAACACCCAATGATGATGTCTCAGCTAATGGGCTGACAAAGGTCTCACTCCATCTTGGCTGCTGAGAGATTTATCTTAGCTCAGTCAGGGCTCTCTTTCACTGTCTACTCCTTCTCCACCATCAGCTCCATTCTTTCCATCATCCTCTGCTTCTCTCCCATACCTCACATGTTCCCCTTATGCCTCTCTCTCAGGCTGTCCTACCTATAGACCCCCGGAGCAGCATCTCATCTGTCTGTCTGTCAGTGACTGGGTAATTGGAGCCGTTTAGGTCATAAAATCCAGGTGGGTGGGGGGAGGAATGTGTGATGAACCAAGCAATGTGCCTTCCCACACTTGTTTAATGGGGAACTTGGGCCGGACCATCGGACAAACAAAGCTTAACTAAGTCATTTTCAAATTTAGAGGATATAAACACTCTTTTGACCCTGGGCGAGAGTTGCAGTGATTTTTTTCAGTTCAATCAATCAAAGTCTGGTTGACCACCTTGGAGCTTTGAATGTGTTTTGCTCTACTGTTTCAGTCTGACAAAGGTGTCATGGCAAACCTTTTTATATGTAATATGTAAAGAATCTCTAACCCCTTAAATTGGCACTGCTATACATCAGCATTCCGTATCAGTGGGATATGAAGTACATGTTACATTAAGTCTGTGAACCTGCATCCCATCAACGTTTCACAAAAATCTGGGAAAGAAGGATTTTTAGAAAATAATTAGATTTATATCCATCATCCTTATAATTAAGTGTGCTTAAAATATGATGGAAGTAAATGTTTCTGCTTTCTTTACAAAAAGAAAGAATTGTCTTTCGAAATACTCTATTTGTCAGTAGACTATTTAGGACATTTGTCGGCAGATAAGATGAAACCGTCTCCTTTTATAGTTCCCTCTAAATGTGTCTTAAAGATGAATAGCCTGATATGGCTTTTTTGAAGATGGGACTGTTTGGGATGAATGTGGGCAGTCAGATATAATTACCGTGAAGAGTTTTAACACTGCTTCATGATTCACCGTAAACAAGAACAAAGGAAAAGTTGTATCGCTTAGAAATCAATAACAGGCAGAAAACATGAGCATAAATGACTTTGACACATGGAATTTACAAAGGTCAGTTTATAGCACTCTACCCTCTGTCCATTGCTGGAGCAAAAGAAGATGGCCCAGCAATCAGTGAAAGTGATCAAAGTACCAGTTTTCTAAGTTTATATGCTCACAGGATGGGAGAAATACTATTTTAGATTTTTATTATCAACATGATCTCACACTTGAAAAGTTGTAATAATTCGCACACCTCAATTTGTTACGAATGTTAAGATTAGAGTGAGGGCCTTTTCTTACAATGTAATTTGTATCAAATGGAATGAAATCCAACCACATCACCCTCGCTCATTTGAATTCAGGTTGGGATCAGGTTGTTGATTACTATCATAAAACTTTATCCATCTTATGGGACATTCGTATGTCCTGATCCTCACAGCACAATTAAATAGATTTATGTCAGCTTTACAGATTCTTTTACATTGCTTTTATTCAGTCTTTCTCTTTTCCAACTGAAAGGCCTGAGTTTGAGAAAAGCTATCAGATTTGTTAAAGAAGCTCATCGTTGTTTATTTCCTTTGTCGGTCGATGCATGCAAAAATTGTTGCCTACCTAAGCAAAGCAACCTAACTACAGGTCTATGGCAGGAGAAATGTTCTCAGGCTTCAGATTGTCACATTTCAAAAGAAATTCCGTAGTCCTGACAAGAGTATATAACTTAAAGATAAAGGTTTTGGAATATGGTTTTACAAATGCAGTAATTTTCAATAACATTATTCAAAGTAATTTTCTTCATGTAGAAACTGGTATTTGAGAAATACTCACTCTGTTCTTCCTGAAGAATTATGTTAGCATACAGGCATTTCTCCTGAGCAAATCAGGGATCTGGTGGGGAATGGCAGTAAAGGAGTGTGTTATGCAGGGGTCAGTCAGTGCACTACTACAACCTGTATCCAACAGAATGGACATAGATCACAGATAAAACGGCAAACACAGCGAGGTTTTTGGAAAAATACACTTTGATACATGTTTCTAATTTGTAAAAAGACAGAGAAGAATTTAGAAGAAATTATATATCCAACTGAGGGTGTCAGCATTGATTGTGCTGCTGCTGATGATAAGCTCTATTAATGGCAAGGAGATAATACAGTTTTGGAGGAAATCAGGAAGTAACACTAAGTAAAGCGCGGGGTTGTTTCTTAGCTTCCTAAGTGTCATGATGACAGTATGCATATATGTCAATGTGTCTAGCTTCCAGTGTTTTGAGTGGCATGGCTATCTTTTGGTGTGAAATGACCGTGCAAGATAGGGCTTACAGAGGAAAAAAGCTTGACTCCACACAATACCCCCCATCCTCTGGAGTCTGACAATGTACACAAACAAATGAGCTCTCTCTCTCTCCAACAGAGAAAAGAAGAAAGCTGACCGAATGTGATTTAACGCTTCCCATGCAGGCCATTATGATTTCACATATGCAATGCTATAGGTTTTGGCTTACCTATATAATTATGTTACATGAGTTTCGTTTACATGAATACATTATAAGACATCAAGAGAATGCCTCTCAATCAGTTTTAAGACAGAGAGAGGAATAAGATTACATGGAGATAAAAAACAAGCTCAAGGATGAAAAGTAGCTGTGCTGAATTTTCTTTGAAACAAAAATCAAAATGTCAAAACAAATCAAGCTGAACAACTCACTGTCCTCATATATCTTTACTAGTTGTCCCTAATAAAATTACTCTAATCTTTGCACTTTAAATGGGGAAAAAGGCAATATAACGTGATACTGAATCCAGACAAAATGCCTGCAAAATTAAAGGCAATGATTACACACAGTTTCTTAATAACATTTTTGAATGTGTTGGTGTTGATTAGCAAGTATGTCAGATCAGTTTAGCAATACACGTTAGGCTATCAAGCTGAAGCTTACAATTTCATCTTAAATGACAAGATATATTCTATATGGCCAGGCACTGATGTTTGTATCGTAGGTTTTTATCATAACATTTCTAAGCTATGCACCTTCATAAACCTGTTAAATATGATTTCTCAAAAAATTAACATTTTTCTTCATTCATACATCTAGGGTGCAGTTAAAGATCGGACAGTTGATTCTTGGTTCATTGTAAGTTATTAGGTAGCGCCACAGGCAGGATATCCTGCCAGTGACCCAGACCAACTCTTAAAATTCCACTGCTCTGCTGTATTGGATTACAGCCTCATAGTGGGAAAAGTAAATACCCACTTTATTGCAAATCATCCATTTGGTTTATGCCTTATTAAATTAAGCACCAGGCAGTGTAATAACAGGTATGTCAGACATGCTGTCCAACCACCTTTTATATGAGCTAAAAAAAAATGTATTCTTTTTTTCTTTAACTAAAATAACAGAATACAAAATTATTAGAGTTAAAGGGGAATCCAGAGGAATCGAGGCCTCTACCCAAGTCTTTATGCAGAAGTACAATGATTAAGGCAAATGCTTTGATAATAAGACCCTACATACGTTCATGATAGAATAGTTTATCCTCTTTTCCTTCTCCTGCATGGAATGTTTAACAAAGCTGTGGGATCGCCATGGTCTTTCCCTCAGTAAAGCGGTGACAAGAGCAAAGGATTTGGGTATAGACTCTCCTAAACAATGAAACATTTAAATTGTCTTAGGGGCCAAATAAATAAATGAATAAGTTTATGAATAAATAATACATTGAAATCACAAACATGCTCAGACAGTGGCAGAAAATAAAGTGATTCTGGATATGAAGCTGGAAAATAAAAAAATATTCTAGTATACATAACCCAATGAAATGTAACTTCAAAAAGGCACACTGAAAACTACAAGTGTAAAAAAATTATATTTTATTCAAGTATGAAATGAGAGTGCTGTAATTTAAACTAAATCTGCTCCTAAACAATGCACAGGTTCTAACAGGTTATAACCGATGTTAATATGTAACCAATCTTAATATAGGTTCTAATTAAAACTACATTTCATGACACTGTAACTTAAAAAAAATATATATCTAATACTTTTTTCTATGATATTTATCCCCCAATGGTTGCAGTTCAAAAATGTTTCCAGAATACAATGATTTTCACGAATTCAAATAGTTTCCAGACAGCAGGTTTAAGATGCTACAATCAGGAGCTCACACATCTTGCTCAACAGCACTTTGCAGCCACAATTCTGTCATATTATATTAAGAATAACAGGAAATAAGGAGGGTGATGAGACAGGTTATATAACAGAAGACATTGATGAGACAAGCTATATAATAGAAAAGAAAATAGCAAGCATGAAACAAAACGTGCAGATGGTGAATATGGAAATGACATGAATATTAAAATTGAGTGAGTTCAGAGCTGCCCAAGGTTTTACCATCAATATAATATTCAACTGTGTGCTGTGGAGGAAAAATTATTACCACCAACTGTGGTTCTTTTTCATAAACAATGGAAGTTAAATATCTGAAATATCATGCAAAGACTTCCCACCATGAAGCATATGGTACGGTGATGCCTCCACGTCATTTACTCACATTTACCCCCTTATGGGACCTGCCACATTACTGTTTGATGTACCAAATTAGTAATGACAATAAACACCCTCCTTTGCAGTTACAAAAAAGGGTGGTTTTATTTGGGCTGGATGTGACTGGAGCAACTGAGATAGTGAAACAATTTACTGCCTTGCAAATTCTCCTAAGAATTACAGAGCCAGCACGAGCTATAAAATTCGTGCTTTATTCCCTACACAAATAAACGGTGAAAAAAAAAGCATAATAGAGTAGAGAAGAGTCAGTGCTTAGTCTCTAAAAACATGCCTGAATACCACAGGGGTGCCCATTAACACTAAGGAACCATGATTAACAGGTCATTGTAGATTATTTTACAATACTCAGCACACTCAAAAGAATCAGGTCCAGTTTTCTACGGTACATTTTAAAATATGGACTAGAAAATGGGTGCTTTTTTGACATAGCATTATACATTTTTGAAATGGTAATTTCATTTTTATTTTATTTTTTTGTTACTTTCTATTCAAATAACATATTGAAAAAAACATATAGAAAAACATATTGGCCCATTTCAGGCACATAAATTCTCCACAAGTTCATGGAGCCCTCCTGTTTGGAGTGAACAGTACAGTCTGAATGACACAGCGTAACAACATTGTTGCTGACCGAGTTCATTTCTGCATGGCTACTGTTTATCCACACTTGAATAGACACTTCCAGCATGAAAATGCACCATACCACATAGCACGTATCATCACTGAAAGTACATGAAAGGTGAGTTTTCATTGCTCCATTTGCTTGCATAGTCGTCAGATCTTAACCTTATCAGGCATCTTAGGCATGAGGTAAAAAAGACTGTTAGTAGCAAAACTGTCCAATTTGCATCAAAGGAGCAATGCAATGATTGCTGCACAACATATTTTGTAAAATCCATGCCTAAGCAAATGTATGCTGTTCTGAAGGCCTAAGGAGGCTACCAACTCAGTGAACATCTACAATATTTATTCATACATTTCAATTAGAAAACAATTAGTTACAGTTGTATTGCAGTAAACTGCCCACCTTGTTACAGTGCATATTAACCATGTTACCTTGCACTGTTAACAGTAACAGAGGTGACAGTAACAGAATTGGCGTTTTTGGCCTATGACTCCTCATGTAATGAAGAACAAGGGAGCACATTGCATAGATGTTGTAAGGATTTACATGTATTTATCAAGGATCAAATGTATGAAATCGTATAATCTATATTATATCTGTTTTAAAGAGAAAAGTTTTAATCAGAGTAACAGGGTTGATGTGTTCCAGATCCAGGGACATATTTACATTTCATCTTTTTAAATATTAAATTAATAAATATGATAAAATAGACGATGAAAGAACGAGACCAAGTATGGTTGCCAAATAACTGTATTGTATTATTTGTAGATTTTATTAGTTCTATTTATGTTACAGTTTAGATGAACATACATGGGAACACTGAAAAACTGCCTGGTTAAGAAATGCACTAGGTATAATTGAGGCTAAATGTCAAATGAAATCCCATTTTAAAAAAAGTGAACGGTCCTGATAGAAAAACATGTCTTGATTCAAAAATTGGTGACACAGAATATTTTTTATTAAAACAGCTGCCCACTACACCAGTAGCATATTCTTTGAGCATATTTATGAAATCTGATGCTAAGCACTAAGAGAGCACTAGCTCTTCAGTCCTGCACACATTGCAGGAGTGTTTGAGTGATTTCTCTCGACTGCCCAGATGCTGACCCACACCACAGCAGTGACCACAGGGGAGACTGGCGATAATGGCAGCCACATGCTTCACACAGTTCACTTACTGTAAAAACACTTTTGCACAGAAAACGCACACGGAGCATGAGAACTCTCTCATTCTGGCCTCGATGATCTTTCTTTCTCCCTGCAGAGCTGTGCTGCAGATGTTGGGGAAGTGTTATCCAAGCACTACTTTGGGTCAGAAGCCTTGTCTCTGGATCAGAGAACATTTAAGAATAAAAACATATTAGGCTGAAAATTTGGTATAATGAGCAAAGTTGGTGATTGTGTGAGCATGCAGTAGCATGTACACAGTAACCCTACAGCAACACACCATCAGAACTAAAAGGACAAAATTATTTGTCTTGTATATCTGATAAGCAACATTTGGATACACTATTGGCAGCTATAATCAGATTCAAAGGAAGACTCACATGTAAAACATTCACCCTCTTAGCACTGCTGCAAGTATTTTGGAATTTTCACTTTAACCAGCGCTCCTATCTGTATGTGGACACTGACCAGTCATTCTCCCCTACCCCCAGCGGTGCCCTGCTGATAACCAGCATGAATTGCATATATAAGTATGCAGTAGCACATACTGCAAAGGATAACAATAACAAGGGCTAACGAGACAAACAATGCCAACACAAGGTCTCTGTGACAGTGTACCTTTAACACAGATCCATTTTTAATGGTCAGTTATAGTAAATGCAGCATTTCGTGTTATAATACAAAGATAATACATTGTAAAAACACTAATACATTGCAAGATTAGAGGCCAGAGGAATTCAGATGCCAGCACCACTCTGAATAAAAATAAAAAAAGACTTCCAGCACGTCCATAACTAAAGCATATTCCTTCAATTTTTGTCATCATACCATTTTTTCATGATCATGATGCAAGCACAAAGAGTGGCACAAATGTAAAAAGGGGTGGGTTAGAATTAATGCATTATCACGAGGTGCGGTTAGGTGTTCTGCTACGATATCGAATAAAATCAGCGCCTCTCATTCCCTTTAAAAACCCAGTGTGCGCAGTGCAGCGCAGTAACATTTCTGTAATAACATATGATTACATTTCACTTATATATACCAGTAAAATAATGACGTGAAATCTATATGACCATCTGGCCGACATAACTTAAATGCGTTTCCCGTCTTACCACTGTTTATGACAATATTTTAGTGGTAGTGTCACAAACGAGCCAACTTGGATATAAGAGTAAGCGTTTTTATTAATTTGAAAGCCAACCGTCCAAAATCCACAATGGTTATCAAAACAACAGGCAAGGGGTTAAACATACGAATATCAGGCTTATACAGAGATCTAAAGGCATCAATGAGAAAGCAGGCAAAACCAAATATAGACAGGATGACAGAGAGTAAGATTTGGTAATGCACACTGAGACATCTGAAATGCAATGCGCAGAGGGAGGGCGAGATCATGACAGGCAAAATTTATTAGTTAGTAGTTGGGTGAAATAGACTATGTATATTGATGTGGGGTGACATAAATAGTGTACATCCACAAAGCCTGGCTGTAAGAAATTTTAAGCTTTTGCTTGAAGTCAGTAAAAAACTGTTTTGGTGTTGCATTTGCATTTGCATTTGGTAGCACAATTTTGGACCAAAGTGGGTTGAAAATATCTCAGGCACCAGCGTATTTTTAAGGTCTCACTCCCTGTTGCGTTGCTCCACCCAGCCCAGCGCAGAAGCATTCATTTCTGACCATGAAAACAGCAAGAGTGCAGAATGATTCATTTTCTTTCTTTTCAGATTTTAATTAACATTTATAATGAGTATTGCAAGCAGAAGGTAGCATTAGACAGAAGAATGAAGACACAGCTCTTGGTGAAAAGATGTGTGACTACTATCAAGGTCAAAAGCTGTAACCCCAAATATACTAACATTTCCAAATGCACACACAATCCAGCGAAACGAGACCAAGTCAGTGTGAGGGCAGTAGATTATAGAAGCTCTCTGTTCTGACACAGTGGCAATATGTCTAGCAACCGTCCTTTACTTGGGAACCAGTTGGGACAGGCTGTTGTTTCTTTTAGGCAGCAGACTTTGTGGGTTCGGCCAGCTTCATCTGCCAACTGGAAATGGCTCAGGGACATAGTTTGCCTGCAGAAGTGGCCTGGGTTCAAGTGACAAAGAAAAGTTGGGAAACTGGGTCAAGCAGTGTCAAAAGTGCAAGTGTTACTCAGTGAAAAAAAGTGTTATCCTGTCATTTTCCCATCTTGTCTACTGAGTCTGTCATTGTTAATTATAAAAGTAACAAGATTAAATGGTAATACACTCCTAAAAATGAGTATTCCCAGCCTCATATGTCACTGTAGACAGGAAGACTTGATGTAAATTCTTTATTATACTCCACCAGGGTCTAGACTTTGTTAAGCTACAGTCATGCCGGAAAGTCTGCACACCCCTTTCACCTTCTCCACGTTTCATTACATTACAGACTTATTCTACAGTA
>JAOUQW010000042.1:13067353-13081774 GCA_028565825.1 Olivaichthys viedmensis | reverse complement strand
TTTTTTCCCCATTCTGATGGTTGATGTGGACATTACCTGAAGCTGCTGGTCCATATCTGCATGATTTTATGCATTGCACTGCTGCCACACGATTGACTGATTATATAATTGCATGAATGAGAAGGTGTACATGTTCCTAATAAAGTGCTCGGTGAGTGTACATATATTATATACACACTATATACATAGCATAAATCGGCTACACACAGCAGAATTATTTTTGCCATTTATTTTTTTTCTTATGAGAAGTCTCTTGTGCCCTGAATTTGAGCTATGGTTCTAAAAGGTCCAAGAGTGTAGTTAAGTTCTTCCGCAAGGTTCTCTCACCTGGAAACTGTGTGTTGTATGCTAGAATTTTTACTACTTCTACATTTATTACTGCATTTATTACTGTGATATTATTGATGGATGCTGTCAATGAAATGACACTCTCAATGAAAAGATCATTTGTATACTGAAAGAACCTACAAATTAAACTGTAACCAAGTCAGCTGAGGAAAAAACTGCAGTTGACAGAAAGATGGTTAAGTTAATGTCACACCTTTATTGAAGACATAACTAAAGACAGTGCCACTGTCACGGTCAACTTGTCTGCTTATATTAGAACATACACTAGAATCATTGATTGCCCATTCACTGTACAGCAAAGTAAAGAGCTAAAACACACTGCCATGGCAACCAAGGAAAAAAATCTTCCTTGGTGGAAAGTTTTAGAATGACCAATGTCCTGAATTAAACTGTGAAGCAGGCATTTCACTTACTGAAAAGGACATTGACGTCATGAAGACCATAAAACAAACAAGAACTGTAAATGTCTGCAGCAAGGGCTTGGCAAAGCATTTCAGAAATGGACAGAAAGAAAAAGTAACCTACTGTAATTTTGCCTCATATTTGCCTCTCCTCTGTAATTTAGCCTAATATTTTTGTACTGCTGTTCATAATCTCAGAATTATCTGAATAGCGCAAGTTTAAAAGCAAAGGCAGTTTTTTTTTACTTCTTCCTCTTGATCTAGGCACTTTCACACATGAAACCTGTAAAACTCCCATAAAATGGCCTAATTTATTTTTTCTCTGGTAATGTAGCAGCTTCTATTGTTCACAGAAGCCCCGACCTATAATATTAGCGCCTCTGTTGCCATTTCCTGGAGATTACATGTAATTACAGCCGTATTACAGGTGTATATAAGAATAGAGTCCTGCAAATGTATAAATGTTTACTAAACTTCAATACTGTTGAGTAAATGTGAGCGCTAATTCATTTGAATTAATTTTTTTCCAAAATCCAAAACTGTAAATGCATTTAAACTATACAAACGTTGAGCCTTTTTAAAGACTAAATTAATTTACAGGCTCTTAGTGTGTGTAAAAATAAAAAAAATTTTTTTTAAATTAATTAATAATAAATAAATAAAATCCTGCAATCCCCTTCATGGGGCAACACTGTGATAGAGTTGACTCACTCAAGCAATTCAGAGCATGCTATGGAGGTGACAACTAACTTTTGTAATCAGTTTACCTTGTGTAGTTTTACAACACATCCCTAAATGTGTTCCATTTTAAATGTTGTGCTAACTTCAGCGTTAAACATCGTCAGAAACCCATTGTATGTACAAAGATATTATTGTGCTTTTCAACCTTTCAATTTGTACTTTGCAGATGGATAACAAAGGAGAACATCCTGAAACATCTAAAAAGATGCTAAACTGAGTTAGTGGGAGAAAGGGAGGGAGTAAGAGTAGGGAGAGCTGTTTCCCATCAGCATGTTGCGTTCCATCTCCTCAGTGGGCAGACCCCTCAAAGGAGGCAGCTTAAGCCATCTATATAGAGTGCAGGCACGTGGGAACCAATTTTCATTTCCCACTTTGTGTGCTCCTGTAGCATGAAGCTGGACCAGAACTGAACAATGAGCAGATGCGGGGCAACTGAGGAGTGAGGGTCTCCATCCATGGGACTGCGGTGTAAATACTGAGCCTTCCCCCATAGTCATAGATCAAGGCGATCCTGCCCCCCCCTCCTCCACAGCGGGAGCGCCAGAGAGTAATGAGAGCAGGGCAGCAGGAGCTGGATTCCAGGCTGCCTCTGTGGAGAGGCTCTTTTTCCAGGCTCGGCAGGTAGCTAGGACACATCTTTCAGGTCAGAATTCCTGCACTCACTTGCCTTATTCCTCAGACAACCAAGCTAATCTCACTTCAGTCTGCACAGTAATGCATCTACTCTCCACCTCACTCAACACTACCACTTTCATAATAGCAGCACATACCAGCTGCTAATTTGTTTCTCTGCATTTCCTTTACTTTATCTGGTGTACCATCCAATGACAGCCCCTCACCCATTTCCTCTCTAGAGTATTGTCCTTCTGCCTTTCCTCTACAGCATCCCCAGGTTCGATTGTCCCTAACAGTATTTAACACCCAGTGCTTACCTCAAGGGCCATGAAAAAAGTAGTATACATTTACATATGTTCGCACACACACTATGTGCATTCCATTGTCGTACTAGTCCTGCTGTTTCCTAACATGTTCTGCAGCATCAGGGTGTCCTTGGGAGAGGACCTGCTACACACAACCCAAAGCAAATAAAAGCCCATTAACGCTAATGTTGCACTAACATGCCACTCACTGGCGGTGGCCCACATAAGGTCATAGTTCGGCAATGCAGGGCACCAACTAAAGTTAATTACACTCTCCCCAGTGGTTCCAAGGCCCTTAACCCCCTCAGGGTGAAATGAGAATATCCAACAGAGTACCAAATAAAGCAGAGTCAGAATGTCATAATTAGTGCCTTTAACAATATTCTAGAAAACAATGGCCCATAATATACGTTTATTTTTATTTTTTAAGTGGTCCATATTATTTAAATAATACCCAAGTATAAACCATGTCTACAATTTATACCAGGTAGGAAAATGCATGCAGCCACCAAAATTATAGAAAATAGTTTGAACATTCTGAAGCTGGAAAAACAAAAAAACAAAAACAAACTATGGTTTGCATGTAGATGTCTCAAGTCAGAAATACCCAGAGTTGCAACAACCAGCTTTTCCAATAGGGAGCATCACTGATATAGTTTTTATGTGAGCCAGATGTTAAATAACAAAAGGTCTTCAATTGAAGAAGAGGCTTTAGCTCAGCAGCTTAGCTCATACTTGCATAGGAATCACACATGAATTTAGTCAGGATTTAAACATCACCATAGTACTGAGCCAGCACTGGTTAAAGTAGTAAACTGCCTATTATTGGCCTATGACTACGGCTATGTTTCTTTGCTTGTACTGCTTGCATGAGTAAGGCATACAAGTGTTGTATTTTTACATGTTAGATACATGTGCATGAGCAGAATAAAGCTCTCCACCAGCATGCAGAGCCTGCTGAGGGGAATGGATTCAATGGATTACACACTTTTCAGAGAATTACCCAAGAAATCATGCTTGCCCTCTTTTCCTCCAAAATATGCATGAGACAGGCCCACATGCCCATAGTTGTGCAGAGCACCTTTATAAGAACACCATCATGCTGCAGACAGGTATTTACAGCTGGATTTTACAATTGTCTCAGTGGATAGTCCAACCAGACAAGATTCAACAGATAGTAAGATTCATATTAATAGTAAAATCTGGCAGATTTATTGGCAGACACATTCATACATGGCAACCATGCCGTTCTGTCCTACCCACTAGAGTAAACACATCATATATACTTTTTCTATCTGTAAACATAGTGTGCAACATTATTTACACTTACATTCTTTTCAGGAAGGAAAACAATGTATTCCCTAACCTTGTTCGACCCACTGTGGAAGCAGCCCTTCATTATGAGCGATTGTAGTGTGGTTGTTGGTAAAACTCGATTTTCCATTTATAGTTTGAAAAATCTTCTCATGGCACATCAATGTATTCATTTGACTGTTAACATGTATGGGACAATGAGAAAATTGTAACCAAACAGTGCTCACACCACAGAGTGCAGCTGGTCCTGTAAAGGTACCTTATATTCCTTGGCCATTATATATCCAAACACACCACAAGATGGCTGTCATTATCATCATAGATCCACCACCATATTTAACCGCTGGAAAAAGACTTTTGGTGTTTTTACACTGCATATAGCTCAAACAGGAAGCAACAAAATTTGGGGTTCTACCAAATCAAACAAAGCGTTTTCCATCAACCTGAGAGATGACTGGAACGGTCACAGTGACGACAGTAAAAGCGGCTGCATCATTATTACAGTTTCTTAAAAGTTTGTTGACGAAGTTGTTTTTTCATCAACAATAAAAAAAAAGAAGAAAAATTTGCATAATGACCATTAAAATGATTTTAATTTCTACACATTTGCCAAAATACCCAAACAAAAATAACATTGTGAGGACATTATCAATGCACTAAAAACCTCTGCGAGGTTGGCACCCCATTTTGATCAGAAAATGAAAGGATTTTTGTTCATTCATGCAGTGTTTGGACCGTCAAAAAAAACAAAAAAAAACCTGCTGTATGGTTTTTGAGAAATTACACGTTTGTGCAGGTTAAGAAATAAAATGTTGCTTTTGCCAGCACAAACATACCATTCTGGGTTTTTTTTATTCTGTGATTTTATTATTTAGTGTTTGTCTGTCTGGTGCAGCATGTCTTGTAAGCATAAATCAACAAAGAACAATGCTCATTCGCATGTACCATTCCTTTCTGTTGGTACCAATCCTGAGCAGTTTCATACAAAGAGCCTTTTTTCAAACTGGGCATTACATATAAAACCATAACCCACGCATTGCAGCTGAACAAGCTTTCATCGGGGTGTAGATTCCAAGCAGCATTGACCAGTATATAAGATGTGACCAAATGTCACGCAATTTGCTTTGTCTGAAAATGATAAGAATTGACTGAATTAGCATAACCTAAAAAAGGCATATGGCACCACTACACATATGCCCTAGACTCTAAAATACAGTATACAGTATCTACATAATTTGTTTAAAAAGGCTGTCTCAATAAAAATAAGCAATTAAATAAATAAATAAATAAATAAATAAAGCTTAGTAGTTTGCCTTCACTGCAACTTGACCCTAAGTTCTTTAAAAAATATATATATATAAAAATTGTAATAATTTTTTTAATCTACATTTAATCTAAATTAATCTACGTTTTTTTTTTTTTTTTTTTATCCAAGTATAGTAATAAATGTAGCATACAAAGGAATTTGCAGGGGGCTTTTGCCACATGCTTTGAAAGGGGGGCACGAAGCACTCAGCCTTTCTCTGACCATGCAAGGCACCGGTGACAGAGGTAGCGATGGTATTCACTGATACCGATGGTTCATTTTCACGCTGCACTGCAAGGATGCAGATTGGTAGAGGAACGGGAAAAGGAACACCACCTAACCAGCATTGAGCTGATTTATTTTTTTAAAATGTCAGCAACAGAAGATATGAAGATTACAGGTACACAACTGGAGATGAATTAAGCAAGCACTCTAGCCAACAAGGCTTTTGTCTGGATCTAAGCGTCCAACACAGTGTCACGGTTCCAATTCAGTAAGATTTTGCACAAGCCAACTCAGAAAAGTTACAGGGACAATTATAGCTTAAGAAAAAAAGATCTTTCTTTGACATCTGACCAAATTGTTCTTGTACAAATTTGGTGTGAGATCAGGTTGAAGTGTCAGGAAGGAAGTAAAAAAACTCAACCAACATGAGCAAAATGGATTTTTCTTTTGTCCTCTCTCTGAAATGAAGAAAAAAATTAAAATAATTCAGTGTCAGCACTACATTACCACACTGCCTTACCAGCATTCAAGTAATATATACAATGATATGAAGACACAGACTTTCTGCCTTCTCTCAGAAAATACCCACAAAGCCGAGTCTGGCAACATTCTCCTTGGTTAATTATGTCAAAGAATGGGCTACATTTCTATAAAAGGGTTTTTTCTATTTCTGTGTATGACCCTGAGCATAACTTTCATTCATTTTTGCCTTGATGTGTGTGGTTAAACAATTAGCATATTGTTAAGTGATAGTTGTTTGGAACAACACTGTAGTTTAACAAGTGAGTAAATGATTCCTGTAACTGCAATCTGACTGAATTGGTCCCACTGCAGAGCTACTATTAGGCTACTATTATTAACTATTAAAGCATGACACATACACCACATTAGCAGTTAATGATTAAGGCAATGCTGACTCGCTCTATACATCACAGATAAACATTTGTAGTGTCATCATCTTACTTACCTTGTTTCCACAATAAAGTGAGAATCATCATGGGGACTCGTTAAATCAACAAATCTTACAAAAGTTTTTTTTTTAAAATAAAATAAAATAAAAATAAATAGCTAATCTGTAAGATCACTGCAGTTGCTTCTGACCCAGAACATCAGACATTTAAAAAAAAAATTATCTGAAAAATGTTGCATCAATACTAGAACACTTATTAATGTTCCATGATATTTAACTAGACTGATATCATCATATATTAGCTTCTAGTGACAAGACATTTTAAGTTTTACCCCCAATGCACACAGTTACATCTAATTAGTTTTTCAGTTTTGTAGCATTTGTTCAATGATAAATGCGTGTTGTAACGCACATGTGGGCTAAAAGAAAACAGAAGAATTGAGATTACTGAATGATTACTGAACTACAAGATTGATGGTGTGATTTAAAAATAATAAAATGTTTGCTTTATCTTTAATCAACATTTAAAATATGGTAAAAAAATAAAATAATATATATATCATACCATTTAGTGTGGTTAGTTATGGGCAGAGTTACACATGCCCAATACAGCCAAAGCTCAATATACAATCCTCAATATGCAACAACAATAAATATAAAATAATAATAAATTTTTTATTTTTTGTTAAGTAGAGAGAAGCTCAATATTGTGATACACACGAAGCAGCATTGTCTTTTAAGAAATATTGAGGGAAAAAAAACATATCAGGTGTTTGACAGACATGAGGTGAATGAAAAATGACATTAAATTGCGATTAAGCAGAATGTAACTTCAATGTCTAAGCATGTTATCCTGACAGCTTTTACCCCAAACAGGTGAGTCCAGGTGGTGTGTTATGCTCACACCTCAATGCTGTGGCAACTGTGTCAGCTGTCTGAGTTTTGCTCATGGTAACTTGAGGACAAGGGAATAAGGTTTGGATTGGCCAGCAGGCAGACCAGCAGCGGGCCTCCATGTCCATGTTGCTTTACGCTAAATAGCGAACAGAGCACAATGTGCCAGCCTCAGTCAGGGGCGATTGGGCCTGTGGTTTGTTTTCCCATGAGTCATCTATAAACACTGCTCAGGTGCTCGCTGTCCTCATCTAGTGTTTTACACGAGCTGCGTGATGTCATTCGGTCCCTGAACACCCAGCATAGCAAAAATAATATTTGGCCTTAAAAAAGTGGGGGGGTTTTTTTGCATTTGTTTCTATGGTTACTTAAAAATCCCACAATGCTATGGTTCAAACTGTGGAGAGAACATAAACGTTGGCATGGAAAGAAAAAAAAAAGTTCTAAGCTGATTCTTACCAATTTGATTGTCTTTCTTTTATACCACTATCTGGGAAAAACCCGTGAGAAACAACTACAAATCACCACATCAAAGATCTGTTTACCAGTTGAGGAACTGACAAATAAATTACAAATAACAAGTGAAAAAGAAAATGTTCATTTTTGGTTGTCAGGGCATAAAGTGCTTCTACAACTTTAAACCATGACTGCGCTGTTTATTGTTTGAAAATAGCCCAAAAGAGTCAGAAGGGATTACAGGGTTTACCTCTGTACAGAATTCGGTAAGACAGCACAATAGCTTGCTTAAATCCAAAAACGTACCCCCTCTGTTCTTCCCTTAAAAATAGCCTTTAAACAAGAGGTTCTCTCACTGGGCCAACATCAACATCCAATAAAGCTCAAAGATAAACAAGGACCAGGCTCCATGGCAGAGTAAATTTCAACCCTTGGGAAATGCGGCCAATTCTCTCCCATCTGCTCAAACACAAACCTGCTGGCTTTTACACTGAACAAAAATCAGGCTGTAGAAGAAAAAAAAAAATCAATCACCTCCTTGTGTCTGATTGCGTCCATGCTACAGAGAAAATAGTAAATGTTTTAAATTTTGTCCTTCAGTCATGATTGGTTTATGGCAAGTTTCTTTTTCTTATACAAAATCCACCAAAAGTCTAAGTGATTGAACATTTTCTCTCCAACTTTGCAGGGGAGAAGAGGTTTGGATGTTAAAAAGTGTAACACTCACCTCAAATATGTCACTGATTATTTGCATTAAGATAATGCATGGCTTCATTATAGATGACAGTCAAAAAGTGGATGTTGGAGGTGTTTTCTGCCACCGTCAACAGAACATCAGCAGCCCTGACATTACTGTTATTTAATTACGGGATGGTTATCACTTAGACAATTAGTTGTTCGAAACTGGAGGTGGAAGTATTCTCTTAAAAATAAAATACAATATAAAATATATCTTTAAATAGCAAGTATTGACAGTGAATGCAGTGCATTTGTCTCTCCTAACTGCGGTTAAGTGTTCCATAAAGTTAAGGCCATGTGTAGTTCCTTGTAAGGATGCTTCTTGTTTAATTTTAATTAATTCATTAAATATTTTTCATTTAGCTCTGTTGCTTGCTCATGCAAGACTCCTGCTAAAATGAAGTTTGTCGTTCCTTATTTTGTACAGCCTGCAGTCTTCTTGTTACGTATTCAGTTGGTCAGATGTATTGATACTGCTTAGAGCCAGTGGTATACAAAGCAACACTAAACAGTTGTTTTACAGCCTAGAAATAATCCATGTCTCTTTATTTATTTATTTAAACGCTGAAAATAAAAAAAAAGTCAGAGTGGCTTTAAAAAATAAAAAAAAAGGTTCTATTCATTTCTCTCTTAAGAGTAATTTTATCAATCTGCCCTCTGATCTCTTCAATCAGCTTTAAGAACAGGCTATAAACAACATGAAAAGAGAGAAGAAGGGACAGATGGGCCCCAAAAATTCTGGCCCTCCAATAACTCTAATGAAGATCTGTAATAACTTGTAATCAAATGCACCTGAATCGTGCTTGTTCCAATTCCCTCAGAAGATCATGGTAATATTACAAACCCCATTATTAGAGGATGTTGCCCAAGGAAATGACCAGCTCTGGTTACATCATGTCCTCTCAGCCTCAGGCCAAAGCAGAGTAAACAGTTGTTATTCTACTCCTGGTATAGAAATCTGAATTTGTAAACCACAATGGCTGGGTTAAATAGTAAGAATATTACAAACATCTTCTGATATTGTGTCACTGTTGTATGCTAATGAGATTCGTGATTTAGTTTCAGTTTATATCCCAAAGTCTGGACAGAATATGTTATCCCATCTGATCCCACTGTTATCCAGAACGATTCAGTCCTGAACTTTAACGAATGACTAATCCTGTATCAGCACCATATAAAGATTACAAAACCTGAAGCTACTTAAGGCTGACAGACTCTTCATTTTGGACACAGATTCACTCTGGTGATGACAATACAACAGAATCACAGGTTCTATCTTGTAACTGTATCAGTAAAACAATACCCTCAAAATAAATAAATAATAATAAATCAGACGTGCACTACAGTCCAGCCAGAGGCTAGTCCTCCTAACACCATGTCCAATTTCAATTATTCTGTGTTTTCACTTGGTTATCGAATTAAATCTGCTCAGAGTTGGTCTTGGGCAGTGTTGGAGCAATGTGGGTTTCTGGACAAGCAAAACAAATCGAGACTTCCAAAGCTAGATTAGAAGCAGACCAGCCATGCAAGATTGGGGAAAGAGGAGGGGAGACAGAGAGAGCTGGCCAGCACTGAGGGTTAACTAGTGAGGTGAGGCGAGGCAGTATGTTAAAGTTCTTCACCTGGAACAACATCTGTAAATATCCAGCTGTGTAAATATGCACGTGTTAAGTGTGCCCCAAGCCGGGTGCCCTGCATGATGGTACCTGCCATACAAACAAACAAATGGAAAGTCTTTTAAAATGGTCAACGATGTAATGAAATCAAGCATGGCAGATCCTTGGTTTGTTTATACACTTTCATCCCATTACCTTTGAAAACATCTTTTTTTCCCCCTAAAAAGAACCATGTTTCAATTGGTGTATCGTGCCATGACACAATAAGAAAAATTACATAAGAAAATTGTGTGCAGGTCCAGGAGAAAACTGATATGAAATGCATGTCAATGCATTCCCAGCTTGGTGTGTTTTGGAGTCTTTTGCGTCATCAAAAAATCGACCTGTTATACAAGTCATCCGAGGGCAGAGAAATACTTTTCCTCAGGACTACACGGCTGAATAGAGTTATGGTTTTGAGCTGGCCATCAAACAGGAACAGAAACTCAGCATCAAATATGGCAAACCCAAAGAACCATCAAAAAATTGCACACTCTGGAATAGGCAACAGAGAAAAGCAGAGACAAGGCAGTGCCCAACCCACAACTACAACAAAGCTGCTAAGGCAAGCACTGTTCCAATATAGAGAAGCAAGCATATCACATGCATTGTTCCACAGTAAAGGCATTTCTAGTGAGTTGCAGCAAAAAGTTTTAGTTAGAAGTTGTTTGCAAATTGAGTTGCTCACGGTAAAACTAGAAGACACACTTCTACTTGGCAGCCGCCTGGCGTGCTGACATTCTGCTCCGTTTCTGCCTGTATGAAGTCAGGTAGTCATGAGGCCCATAATTTTTATTTTCTTGTGTAAATCAGGGCTCTCGAGCAGCAGGGCATGACATAAACTCATTGCCACTATGCACAGGTGTGCAAGTGGAATCCTCCCTCTCACCAGCGACCGCACAGGGTTTCTGTTTCTAAGGTGATATCATCAGAGGGGAGAGTTTGGGCAGGTTAGCATAAGCTGTGAGCCACAGTGCAGAGCAGGCAAGCAGCCATTTGTCACCACCCCAAGTGGATATGAGCCTATGGAAGTGACAGAAACAGTTCCGTTAGCTCATTTGTCTACATGAGTCACGAAAACCTGAGGTCAGGGTTGACCACATGAAGGAAAATATTAAATTGGGTGGCAACTCTATTTACACTCTTCAGTTCTTTAGCTTATAGCTGCTGACATTTGAAATTGCCTTCAATAAAGCTAAGGTAGGGGTTGGCAAAAGGGTAAAGTCTTGTAAGATATTACATCAAGGAAGTCTGAGCCAGTGGGGATAGGGAAAATAAAATGAACGTATTTTTTTATACCCTTTTTAAAATGTGCTACTGCTGTTTTGTTGGTCCATTGTGTTTGTTTCGTGTCCTTTTAATCACAGAAAAAAATATACACAAATATATATGAGTATCGTGAAACTGTCTTAAAACATCATGATATTTTCGCCATATGGCCCATTCTATCCTAATATGATACCTTAAACGATGTTGGGTTACCCTTTTTGTTTTAATATTTTAAAATTGTAAAAAGTTCACCCAACTTGTCCCTGTGATCATCAGTGCATTTACCACCCTAAAACAGAAACCAAGAAACCACTTTAGAATATTAAATTAAACTGCACCGAACAACTATTGTACACAATTTGTCGCAGGATGCATTTAAAACCTCTGGCAACGATAATGTTTCAAACTAAATCCTGCCTCCTCCAATGCGATCAGCTAGTCCCTACTCAAAAGTGCATTTCCAATAATTAGGAGCTTTTCATAGTGAGGACACAATGATTGTATGGTGGTTATTGTAGTGATCAAGCATTGACGGACGTAAACGCAACAATGTCAAAAATGCTGAGGCTGAGAGAAGTAATACTACAATTCAGAAATTACCCCCAGCTCCACAAGACAAATTATATTAGACATATAAAAAACATATAGAAAAATAGGTTTTTATTAAGCATACATACGCAATAATGTGATACTGCATTCACATTGTGAAATTAAGGTAACAGAAGACCAATTTTATTTCCACAAACCCTTCGTATTTCATACATGTGTGGTTTTAAAAGCACATTGCGCTTAACCAGAATATATTCAAATATCATGGTATTTTCTGCATGGTCGCCCTCTACTGGTCATGCAAGGTGAAAGATGGGTCACGACCACATTTAACTAGCCCTCACAGGATGACCTCAGTGTCTGAGCAGACAGCATACAGAAACATGACGAATAAGCTGATGGTAAGAAGCGGCTGTTCCCAGCGTGCAAGTGACTCAGATGTTTGTTGGATTAAGATAAGAAAGGTGGAACCAGAGATCTGGATATCATTCTAGTCTTTCAGGAACATGCTATCAAAGCCTTCTTTTTTCTTTTCTTTTTTTGGATCGAGTCTTCTGTAAGCAAAGCACTGAAAGCACAGCAGAGACCCCCCAATTAATTCTGACAGTGGGATTACAGCTGGGTGCCTCCCAGACCATGTGGTCATCAGTGGGATACCCTGGCATACATACACACACAAAGTGAGACCCAAACATTTACTGTCCTGTGGTCTGAGGTCAAGTCCTTTGTTCTTTTAACCACCCAAATTGGCCAAGAGGCAATGGCCTGCTGGAGGAATATAATTAATTAGCACTAGACGCAGCAATGGGCCAAATGCTTGCCATCGATGGGGCTGCTTTATAGTAAGAGATTATGTTGATTTGGTCATGATCATGTGATGCTCTATAAATGATTACAGTGAAAGCATTATTAAACTTTAAATGAAAACAGCCATCTCAGTAGAAGGTTGATATTGAGTCAACAAAGTAATATCATCTGCATCGACTTTAATGCTTAAAAAGGTTTTCCCGCTAAAAACCTGCTTTAGTAAGTGGCCCTGAAATAATAGCTCCACTGTTGTACGTGGCAATCAGCCAAAGGCTTTCCTATCTGAATAGACTGAAAGAGAAAGGGAGGGAGAGACAGAGTATCAGGGTAACATATTGCCCAAGTTAAGTGGCACAAATTGTTTATTAACATGTATTAAGTACTAATAAAATCCAAATACAGAAGGAAAACATTTGCGGTTGCAGATATTCGGGCCTGATACCATCCGTCACAGGCTAAAGTTTATACACAGCTGTTTCCCAACACCACTCGAAAGCAAAAGGTCAACAGTAATGGAGAGGAAAAGTGAACAGATCTCCAGAGGGAATTAATCTGAGAGGGAGTATTTGCACACTATCTATTACTATTACAGGTCGGGACTACACACTGGGGGAAAAAAAGTCCAATTCAAAAAGACGAGGAAGGTCTCAAGTTTTAGAGGAGCAAACGGTGAGCGTATGTTGACTCATGGCATGACTCATGAGTCCCGGCCCCAGTGAGAGGCTGAGTCTGGAGTGCAGTGGATACCTGGACTCTCTCAGACTGGAGGCTCTGTGCAGCTTCAGTTTCAGTGTGGAAGCAATGTGTTCCACTTCACCCTCGTGTGCTCTTCAATAATTTCTGGAAGGCAAATAGAAAAAGAGAGGAGGCATAACAGCATAACAAAATCAAACATCTCATTCCTCATCACCATCATACACCAGTCTTCCAGTTATGCTTCTCATTTCCTTTCTTGTCATTTGCTCAGATTTGCGCTGTTATTTTCAATTTATTACCATCTGCGTGACATGGGCGAACTACATAAGACATGTAATTTCTAACATATTTGGAAGTGACGGGTTGTAATGAGCCTGCTCTTTAGCACAGCAACCAGACCATTATTCACACCAGTCCAGCTCATGCATGGATAGCACTCAACTCTGCAGTGAATTACACGCAAATCAAATAAGCTTTTCCCCCCCATCAGAAAAATAAATGCATCATGCTGACTCAAAGTTGGCTGGATCTGTGTGTAACACTACTGTGACTCCTTTGGTGCAAAAACCACACTGCGGTGTTTGAATTCACAGAGCTCGAGAAACATCCACAACAGAGGAGGTTAAAAGACTGTATACAGTCTGATCTTGACATCGGGCTGAAGGCAGCTATTCCTTTTTTTACTCTTTGTAGCTGAAAATTCTACAAAAGGACTGCAAGCTATTTTTATTTGCTAAAGTATATATACCCTTTCTATAGTGATCAAGAAAATGCCATGCTTCGCTAAAAATGTCCTTTGACACCTAAATGTAAACACCTTCAAATGCAAACCCACATCACCTACTGATAGTCATGTGGGTTTACATTTATAGGTGTTCGCACTTACCAGTAGGCAACTCTGATGCTTGCCTCCTGCACTGTAATTTAACAAACGCATCTATGAGATGTTCAGACAACAAAGTGTAATGCCCCATGCACAGGCGTAGATATTGTCAGGCTCTACATAATAAGACTTGAGTTGGTCTCAGTATCAGATACAGTGGGGTCCAAAAGTCTGAGACCACATTGAAAATTCAGCACCATGTTTCACTGTTGTTTTTATCCACTTTGGTATGAATCTCTCTTCTGTTCTTCTCCTTACATAAACCCTTCTGTTACTGCCATAAATCTCAAACTTGGATTCATCAGTAAA
>JAOUQW010000042.1:13030198-13049573 GCA_028565825.1 Olivaichthys viedmensis | reverse complement strand
GGGTCAGCCATGATACAGCGCCCCTGGAGCAGGGAGGGTTAAGGGCCTTGCTCAAGGGTCCAACAGTGGCAGCTTGGAGGAGCTGAGGTTTGAACCCCCAACCTTCTGATCAGTAGCCCAGTGCTGTCTTAGTGAGAAGCCTAGTCACCAGACGTCTGACACTATTTTTCTGTCCATTTTTATTTAACCTAATTAAGCAATTTGTCACCGCGGTTACCGTTTGCTAGCAAGGCGGCGTCCCTGGTGTTCATAAACTCTTCTGCACTTACCATGAAGGGGTGGGCGATGGGGCAATATCGTGATACTTGACGCTTTTTCTGATATTTATCACGATATTTTGTAGGTTTGCTGACGGAAAAAGACACAAAACGTTAAAAAAAAAAAAAAGAGTCTATGAAAATGTCAGAATGGGTTAACATCCAGTCAGGTACTTGTTACTATGCAGTCCTACTTCTCAAAATACTGATGACACCTGCGATATGCTCAGAAAACCAATTTGTCACATCATTTGTCGCAGTAACGAGAACATTAGATTGCCCATCCTGAATACGAAACTGAATCTTTTAATGTTCATTGAACACTTTACCCTGCAGTCCATCTGGACACGAATGAACACTGTAATTTAGCACTGTAGGTGTCAGTTCAGCACTGGATGTTTTAAAATCTATTATAGAATAAGTATGAGGTGTTTATTGGTTGGAGTAGATGAGATCCATCCTCTTGTTGATTTAGGCTTCTTTAGATGACCAGCACATTTGCTACTTTTTTTTTTTTTTTTTGCTTTAATTATAAGCTCATCCTTTTTTTTAAATTCTTTGTCGTGGTTTTATGCTGTGAATCAATAGTGAAGCCAATATTCTCCAAACAGCTCCAAGAAACGACGATTGCGAAGCCTCAGCTGAACACTGAAGGCTTGGCATTCGGACAAAAGGCTGGAATTTTCTATACAGCCAGTGTGTAGAGTGTATTCATGTAGGCTGCCTATAACCCACTTCACACACACACACACACACACACAACATAGGAGACTGGTACACAAATACGACGCGTTTAGGAATGACGAATTGTGTGCAGAATGGGAGATGATGGGGGGGGGGGGATGTGCTAATTAGAGTTTGGTGCATAAGCATATTTGATTTTTATTTAAATTTTTTATCAAAACGATTTCAGTCCTGTTTTTATGAATTCAAATCTATTTTTTTTAAAACAAATAGACAATTTCTACAGGGGAACTGGTCCATTCTTCAAGGACAGCACCAGTGTATATTTTAACGTACTGATACAGTAGTCTCCCAGTTTTTTGTTCATTTATTTTCTTTTCCATTAATATTATTTGAAATGGTTCTCTTTTTTTTTTTTTTTTTCACCATTTATTTTGCATGTCTCAGACATAGTTATATTGTTTATTTCTTCTCTCTTTTCTGCTTCTCCTTATTAAAAAAAATATATATGGCTGGATCATTTTGGCTTCCTCAAAATTTTAGCTCCGTATTTAAATCCAAGTTGTTATTATTAAACACGCCCACATTTTAGATCCCATATCTTTACGTTTTAAAAAGCAAAGTGCTTCTGAAACTGGACAAAGTGAAGGCTCAACTGCTAATAAAGGAAAATGTGCTGTTTCTCTTAAAAGTTGCCTTTTTTTACGACCTCGATATTCTATATTTATTACTAAGGACGCACTGATTTCATTTTGTTCATATCGTCATTTGAGACGATGACATTATCAGAGCTCCTGAGTATGAAGCGATACCTGATGCTGATCATATACTGCATTTTTTTACACTTTAATAATATTAGAAAGGTTTGAAATATGTTGCTTTGAGGACCTGCTTTATGCTGTTTTATTTCAGAATACCATTGATTGGCCCATTATTTGTAGTCCTAGTATTTTAGAATTATTGGTCGTATTTATTATTTGTATTTTAGTCAAATTAATTTGAGATTTGGTCACGTCAAAATATGAGCTCTTTTTGTACTTGATGCAATTGTCATTTTGTCTACGGTGTGTTCAGTGGCGGTATATGAAAACATGGTGTGGAATTATTCAATCAAACAGCTCATTTAATATAGGTACTCCTAAAATTAACCCTTAATGAATGCATATTAGCTCTCTTTTATAATCTATTCTGCTCAATCTAATCTCGTCCGTGTCGTTTTCTGGTGGTACACGGTCTAATTTCATTTTATACCAGCAAAATGAATTTTCTGCTGAATTAGGTTCAGTGCTTATTGCAAACCATCTCCTCTTTTATATATCAACTATGGCATGAGGACAAGCATAAAATGAATCTGAATTATATTCATGTTTTTGGTGCTGAACAGTGCCACTGTATGAATGGAAAGCATCAGAACTGAAACAGCACATAAGAAAGAAGTGTACTGTGTAATCGCCTGTTTTTAACAGGTCACACTGTATGTTTTATGGCGTGTATTCATAAGAATTTGCACAAGCCAACTGGCATGAAAAGCTATTAATGGTTAAGGTTAGTGTGCGGGGTGGCATTCGTGGTCGTAGCTTTTCTTACAACATTAATCCAAAATCCAACCAAATCACCAACCTGGCTCATTAGCTTTATAAATTTTTTTTTTTTTACAGATTTTCCAGATTCACATTCCTCAGTATTGTAACCACACTTTTCCTATTAGTTTCACTGTAATTACTGAACAATTTATAATAGTTACTGAATAATGTGCTTTAAGATGAATAACTGCATAGTTTGAGGGGTTTACCATAGTTTTAAACTTCGCAGCCACTGGTCTCGAAGAGTAAATGAGCCTGTTTACGTTACTGCTAATATTTTAGTCATACTTGGGATTAAAGGATATTTGGTTGAGAAATGATTGGTGTGAGTGCGTTTCATTCAGTCAGTAAGGGGTCATTAGAGGTTGTATTGTTGACTTTAATGTTGACGGTGTTGGTTGATTGTCATTTTTAGATGACCTTCCATGTGCAACAGCCATATCCTGGAAAATATATTGAAAAATATTCTGGAAAATGATTTCCTAAAAGAGTAGGAACCCTGAAAACATTTTATAAACATTTATAAAGTTTGAAAGTGCCTCAGTATCCCTCTCTTTTATTTTTATTCCTTTTGAGCTGTATAGAAACTGGTGTCCAACAAATGTTCCTTTTGTAAATGTATTAATTTAAATAAATAAATAAATATTTATATGATCTCTGATCATGTATGGCACTGATGAAACGAAGGCTAGCAAAGTTAGCAAAGACATCATTTCTTTTTAAAGTTAACTTTAAAAAAAAAATTAATCGGAGTGGTAAATAGCCAGTTGTCTTCAATGAAGAGTAGCTGGTTAACATGTTTCCAGTAGTTTTGTGAACACCGACTAACAGGAATGTTTGTAATCCTCCAAAATCAGCGTCCTCCAGAGAAACTCTTTTCACTCTATTCATATGCTAATAACCACGCTCGTATAAAATCGACCATTACAAACATCAGACAACCAAAATCTTGTCCCCAAGGCATGAGACATTTATAATGCTGCTTTTTAGCTCGTGTGTGTGTGTGTGAACGTGTGAACGTGTTGATCTGTTGGACTGTGTTTTAATCTATGCACATATATTACTGTTCTTGTGTATCTAACTGTGCTTCATTAGTGACTGTTATTAGGTGCTGAACTCGTCTTTGTGGTGTCACGTTTTAGCCTGGTGGGTTTTTGTCCTCTAGAGGTTTAGTGCACGTGGGATGTTGGGGGGTTTCACCAGTCGGCTAAATGCAATTAACAGAACCGCGAATCAGTTACATCAACATAAAAAAAAAAAAACAGAGTTTTCTTAGATAAAGTCAAAAGGTTTAAAATGGTTCATTAAAATGAGGATGTTACATTTGCCTTGTATTGCTTTTTGTAATTATCTTTAAGCGTCATTAGGCTTTGCAAAGGTTCTGTATAAAATTATTATTATTATTAGTATTAATATTATTATTATCATCATTTGCCATAAAGCTTTGTCTATACACTGTGCAAGTTAGGCATTCGTCATGGAGAATGAAGAAGTTGTACACTGTATAGAAACCAAGGAATTATACACTCTACTTTGCTTTCCTATAAAAACGTTTAAGGTCTGTCATTTCTACGTAGAGACAAATGATTTTTCTTGGTGCTCCACTTGTTCAAGGTTCAGTTCAAAATGTAGATGGGGATTATGTGGCTCGTCTTTGCACAGAGACGTATAAAATACAGAACCACTCGTGTGAAATAATGGGGGGAAATGGCGGTGAAAGTGGCATATAAAAGAGATTTCTGTTGTTTTGTCACTGGGAATACAGATGCAGATGAGGTGGGCAAGATAGAAAGGTTCCTTTTTCATACAAGCAGAACAGATAGATAAAAACAGAGGGGTGTTCTTACTAGAATGTCAGCCATTTTAAGAAATGTCCTGAACGCTAGAACATGTACAGTAAAATCCATTCTAGCAAGACTTGCTAATAGTCGTTATTTTTTTTGAGTATTTAAACAGTGTTGTCTCGGTGGCCAAAGAAATGCTTGTATAATAATGCACTGCAAGCTTATGTCAGTTTTGACACTGATAAATGGCTGATTTGGCCTATACATTGAACAGGTTAGCTACGTTGTGTGTAACGCACTGTATCGTCAGAAGTCGTGTATGTCCCTGTGCCCCTTGTCGGGGTTTAGCAGAGAATGTTGATTTATTTACAGTGCCATTTTGTATGAACTGTTCATTAGCTTATTAGCTAGCTACTAAATAGGCTACAAGGTTATGACTTTCTCCTTTCCAGTGAGTCATTGTGGTGCAGTATCGATGTACACTGTCCCAAATAACATGTTCATTTAAGTGTTCCAGAAGTCCGTACCTTGTTAGAATGAGGTCTGATAAGAACTTATATTATTTCATTTTTGACTGTTGCAGTAGTTGGAATGATGATACTAGTAGTCGGCTTCTTCTGGCCAGCCCTTTTGCAAATCTAATTCTAAAAATAAGAAGTAAGGAAGATGCTTTGCTCAAATGGGAAGTCATTACTGAGGCCTCGAGGTACTTTTGTCACGCGGGCTACTCCTTTTTGGACTTTGGTACATTTGCCATCAAAGCAGGCCATTTTTACGCAACCACTTCTTGTGCCATATATCATAAATATCATAAAGCTGTGTGATGGGGCGTTTCTGTGGTGTGTGTGTATTCAGATTTGGTTTTATATCCAATGATGGAGACCTGCTATATTCCTGAAGCACATTTTGCTTGTTTTGCTCCCGATCTCAGTTGTGCCGGTTTGTTATTGACCATATTAAAAAACCCATTGGCCATTCTTCGTTTAGATTCGAAATACTACCATCTTTTTAAATCGAATGCTCGGGCCTAGCGTTGTTACCCTATTCCTTTTCAACGTGGTATATACGATACGGGGAGGCTCTGTTGGTGCTTGGATGTCGGATCTATATGAAAGATGGTGTGCGTGTGCGCGTGTGCGCGTGCGTGCATGGCACTCAGTGTGAACAGATCACATGCAAGTGTGTAGAGCGAGATTTCAAACAGTGCAACACCTGTTCGTTCTCTGTCCATATTCAGCTTTGTATGTGCAGTAAACGCTATCACAGACTAGGGGAGAACGGCTAATAGCTTAGCTACTTTTCCAGAAAAAAAAAATGTTATGTTACTTTTTTACCAAATACTGATTTAGCCTGAATTAAGCTATTTGCTATATTGAATCAGGCTTTTTCGCTAATACAGTGCTATTAAGCGCAAAATCTATATTAAAATTTAAAGCACACTTCTTCCTTCCTCTGATCTGAAGTCTTTTTTAAAATGAATCGGAGTGGTAAATAGCCAGTTGTCTTCAATGAAGAGTAGCTGGTTAACATGTTTCCAGTAGTTTTGTGAACACCGACTAACAGGAATGTTTGTAATCCTCCAAAATCAGCGTCCTCCAGAGAAACTCTTTTCACTCTATTCATATGCTAATAACCACGCTCGTATAAAATCGACCATTACAAACATCAGACAACCAAAATCTTGTCCCCAAGGCATGAGACATTTATAATGCTGGTTTTTAGCCCTTGTGTGTGTGTGTGTGTGTGTGTGTGTGAGAGTGACGTATGTTTGTATGCATGTTTAAAATTCTTTTAAATATAATTTGCAGCCTAATTATTGACCTGTTTAATCGTAATTTAAACACAAAACAAATCTATTGTTCACATGACGATATAAACCATTAAAACAGTTTACAAAATGTTCATAGACAAATTTGATTTCAAACACAGAATATTATCATAATGCTTGACCAACCATTCCATCTCAATCTGGTTTAGATTTTATTGTGAGCAATAAATGGTATTTTTATTCTGTTAGTCTAATAATTCAGATTTCTTTGTGCCACCCTTTTGCCTTTTACGTTTACATTTAAAAGTATTCACATCTCTTTTCTTTTTTTCTCATTTTGTTCCATTACAGCCTTACTTTAAAATGGATTAAATGAATCCCCCCCCCCTCATCAATCTGAAGAAATGATAATAAATAAAAAAGCATAAATAAGGTAAAATGTAGATCTTAATTAAAAAACACCCAGTAATTAAATAATATATAAAATTGATTTTATATTTAATATATAAAATTAATCAATCAAAATACATTAAATAGATAAATAATATATATCATATTATATATAATTAATTCGAAGAAAAAACAACAACTAAATTCATAAATACAAAAGACTTATTATGGATTTATTAATGCCAAATCCACTACCGCACTGTGTTTATGGTCTCGGGACGTGCTCTCTGGTTGAGATGTTGAATTTTACGACTCATTCCATGTGCAAGGCCACGGAGAAGCGCAGTAAGCGTGAGTAATGTGTGTTTCTGTGGTGGGGGGGTGGATGAGGTGTGTATATTTATTATGCATTACCATAGGGACATGGTACCACATTTCTATCAAAACATGTCTCATTGCTATCTGATTGCTCTTTGTCGCTCTGTTAGTTCTGTGTCATTTATTTTACAGTGATAAGAATGACAATATCGCCGAGTGCTGCTGAATTTACCACATATACCACATGCATGGGCTCCTGGTACCATGGAAACGGCCAAGATGTTACTCATACTGGTCCCTTTAGCTGTTTCATATATCATGTGGCAGAAATGTGTTGAAGTGTATAAGTTTTTGTGGATTCATCGAGCGAAAGCGTCTGCTTAGAGATTTAAGGGGACGTTTAAGAGAATTGATGGCCTTAAGCCTTGCGATGGAAAGATTGAGTTCTGCAACACAGCTACCCCACGGAAAAAGGTCTCGACTCTCCCCAGGGATCCGGCATCAATTATTGACCAAAAGTGGAGGCCGTTTTTGATGCCTGTGTGTGTTTCTTGGGCACATGTGGGGGGGTGTTTGCTCACAAAGGCTGCTCTTGGTTTGTAAATTGTGGGACGTGTAGGTTAGCACAGCCGCATAGTGTGTGCTGCATGTCGGTACCCGTTATTAGAATTATGTGATGTACTGTATGTGTTGATGTATTGTTATTGGGGTCACTTTTAGTTAAGCTTGAGTATTACAATTCTAGTTAATATGCGTATCTATTTATAGACACACCTTGGTGCCTTGGAGGAAGTCTTTTTTTTTACTTGCATAATATTTGCATTTAGGTCATTTAGGATTGGTTTTAACACTTATAGCTGGCTGCATGTCATCTCCTAAAAAGGTTTTAGTTCAGAGGAGAATCCTGTTTTCACCATGTCACCACATCCGAAAAAATATACTATGAGTTCTTACAGATGATATTCCTACAGATCACACTGATATCCTTGTACAGTGCTTGTACGAAACATTTCCACTTTTATCTGACAGAAAAAGAGAGACATGTTTGTAAATCAAGACAGACCTGCAATCATGTTTCTATACTAGCAATCATGTTTCCATCCCCCCCACCAACCGTTTCGCTCAGAGACCACCTGGCTTAGTCCGACAGCCAATCAGAGTGGCGTGCTGCAGTTTCCGTGGCGACGGGGTCTGCTCCAGAGCGAACGCTTTTGTTGGTCACTTTAGTGAGGTCCCTCGACTCCTGTGTGCCGAATCAAACACATAATGAAGGACGGTTCTCTTTCTCAGAGTGAGACTGGTGGAACGGGACAATTAGTGTCCGAGATTAAAGCGTCTGTCACACGGTAATGTTACACTTACGACCAGACCAGTCAGTGCAGAATGGATTCTCAAATCAGGCGTCTGGTTAGACAGAATGAATGACAAAATTAATAAAAGACCTGCAGTATAACATTTGGGCTGCCCCAAAGATTTTTGTGGAATAAACAATTGTATATGGTTCTGAGATCTCAAAAGTGAGACCGGCATCTATCTCGAGGAGTGGAACGATACGATGTACTGAAAACCTCGATATTGGGTTATTTGGATATGACGGTATCTGCTTACAGCTTCAGGAAATGCAACTTTGGAAAATTGTCTTTGTTAATGTTATTGTCTTTATCTATACCAGTATAGAATAAGGTTAACAGTATAACTTTTCAGAGTTCCTTCTCACAGTATCTTGTCACATTCCTGTTACTTTACCATTTAAAACAATACACAGTGCTGGTCAAATATTTGAACTCCGTGGTATTAACTTTTAAACAGATCTTTCTTTCTTTATTTTCTGATTTTATTTAATTTTATTGTACTCATAATTTTTGTCTCTGTGAAGCACTTTGTAAACTTTTTTTTTTTTTTAACAAAAGCGCTATATAAATAAAGGTTTTTATTTATTTATTTACTTCCTGACTTATTTATTAACATACTGTATGTCATCCATTTTTCCATCTATCTCGCGTCTCAGTCGATTTTTCGATTGATCCTTGTGTCCTTTTGTTCAGAAAAATCCAGGGACGGATATGTAGCACTCTGTTAATGTGGTGTCGATTTTTATGTTTTATGAAGAAATGTTTTCATGATTATTTCAATTTTCTGCGTGTATTCAGTTTAGGGCGTATGTGAGGACGTTTGTGCTGCAGTGTGTGTGTGTGTGTGTGTGTTGAAGCAGTATGCAATATTTACTAGTTCTCTTGATGTGTATACTAGACCAGATTTCAGCAGCTTTTTTGTTAAAAAATTATGGATGAATATTAATCCTATTTATAATTACATGTTGCATGTTGAAGGTGACTGAACCGATGACAGGATTGCTTGTAACCTGTTCCCATCATGCAGTAGCACAATACGCACTGATTTTACATGACTAGATGCTTTTTTCATTAGCAATGCATCAATCTATATAGTATATCTTTTCAGATATAGGATGTCCACAAAGACTTGCCCTAAACAAAGAAAAGGGGGTGGAGTAGTCAAGATTGATTGACAGTTGGGGGTAGGTGGAACTCGAGGCCATTTGTCTTTTGTGCACTCCTTTAAATACCCACGAGACCTTCTTTTATGTAGAGGTTGTAGGATCCTACAAGGATCCTAAAGCACATTGTGTTGTTTCTTTTTCTTATTTTTTCCTTTTTTTTTCATATTTCATAAGTGTGATTCTGTCATGCAGCCAAGTTTTGACAATGTGCATTGCAAGCAATTACATCTCAATAATGAATTCGGTATTCTCTTTAATTTGGTCTTGATTTTAATCGTCATGCTTCTGTTTTATTATTTGAAGTGCTTTCTCATTTCAACCAAAAGAAAACCTAAACAGGAGCAGAAATATATATTCAAACGTTTTTCCTTGTTGCATCAAAAAATAGCAAGTTTACATAGTTAATCATTATTCTTTTATCCGTTTCAGAATATTTGTGCATTTAATACTGGGATTGTGTTTTGACGAATAGTATAGTCCACGCTCCTTTCCTTATTTCTGAAACGTGTCAGAGACTGAAGTGTGTCCTTGCGGCTGCTCATTTTCTTTGGTGGTTTTGATGTTTTGGTTACTTGCTTCATGCCATAGACTTTTTAACATATCGGAACAAAACCAAAACTGCTGTATTTATGCGCAAGGGCCTGTTGCACCAGCTGTGTGTGTGTGTAGTTTAGCCACTTTCAGAATCGATTTTTCCAAGATGAAACTTTGATGTGGTTGGCTCATTTTCTTTCATACAAAAAAAAATAAAAATCCTATTTATATTCAGATTATTTTGAGCTGAGGGAAACGAGGGGAAATCGGTGTTCACTGGTGTTTGTAAATCTAAAACATTTTAGATTTTAGTTGCTGTGCACGTTCCCTCCGTCTCCTATTCACACTCCCACCTGTGCACACATCATGAAAGCGTGAAAAGCTATTTTGTATCTGTTTCTATAAATATTGTTTTAATTGCTAATTACTGAAGATATATTGATTGATTGGAGATGCATTTTACAGTTCTGTTGTTGTAAAGAGATGGCCTGGGACATCCATTGCTAAGTAGTAAACAGAACCTAAACATAGGATGTGCTTAATAATGTACTATTTGAGTGTGCATGAAAGAGACCAGATCAATATTGCATGTGTAGAATTTTTTTTAATGACTGTATAAACATAGCCTATACGTTTGGGGTACTTGAGTGCTGTGTATTTTATTTATTTTTTTAAATTTCACCATTGCATCTTTGTTGACTTTTACAGGGTAAGCCCTATGTGTTTGACCGAGTTCTTCCTCCAAACACAACCCAAGAGCTGGTCTATGATGCCTGCGCTAAACAGATCGTTAAAGGTGAGATGCACTGAAAATAAATCTCTAGTGATAACTGCATTTTGTTCCTGCACGAAGACTTGTGCCAATAACCAGTTATATGATGGATCATGATATTCACAATATTGCTATCATGCATACTTCAAAATATCTGGTTTACATTGAATAGAATATTTTTGGGCACTGTTTGTGCTCTTGATGTAAAGGATGTGTTATTTGGAAAGCAGCATAAGGACAACTGTTTTCTAAGCTTTTCTTACTGTTTACCATTTTTGGGCAAATTTGGAGGAATCATTGCATGTATGCTTCTCAGTGTAGGCAGACCAATTTTTTCACTAAACACGAATTCGATGCAAGTGTGGAAAAACATGGCAGACCTATTATTTAGCACACACTGAGGTTATAACTATTTAGATTTTTTTTTTACTTTTTAGTTGAAATGCTACTTTATAAATGAACATTTAATGTCGGGACTAAAGCCAAGGCTTAACGTATATAGCTCTGATATTAAGATTAAGTTTGGCTTCTTTTCTGCTATACAGATGTGCTTGATGGATACAATGGAACTATTTTCGCCTATGGCCAGACTTCATCAGGGAAGACGCATACCATGGAGGTAAGCAAGCTTCTGGAGCAATAAATACAAAATGTATGCATCTCTATGTAATATACGATTAACTCCAATGAAATATTTGTGAGCTGTGAATTCCTTGGTTCTTCCAGTCTTAAATTCTGCATTGATTGGCAAACATTTTCACCCATCCTCGTCCACCCAGAGATTGAAGATGTGCCATGTCTCCGTACGCGATCAAGTCATAAATCTAAACAGGTGTTTGTCCAACCATAAAATATATCGTCAAATGCATGGTGTAAGACCTATGTCATTGAGAGCCCACAACACAGCTTCAGCAAAGCAAGTCCCAATAGGACGATTTTATTAATAAACTTTTTTATTTTATTTTAAAGGTTTCATCTCGCACCCTAAAGCGTTCTTTGGTTTGTCCTTCTGGGGAAACCCTTAAAGGTTCTACAACAGAGGGTTTCCCTTTTAGAAAATGTTCCAACTAGAACTGTTAACCATCCAAAGAACCCTTAAGGAACCCTTTTTTTCTAAGAGTGTATTAGGATGCCAAGTGGTGGGTTAAGTTTTCTCAGAGGACTCTTGGCAGTGATGTTACTGTCTGCCTCGCAATCACCTGACCAAAAGCCATGTTGATGGTAGAAGCCATCTGCGTTGCCGTGTTTGGAACTGGTCCACAGCAGCACCAAGACACAAGAAGTCCTGGAGTGAAAGAAACCATCTTGTGACCCAGACTGTTGTATTTTGCCTGGGCCATGCACTGCATGTGCCGTTAATAAGGTGAAGGGTCTGTTAAGTAGTACTTGACCTCTTCAATGACCCATTGACGGACAGGGTTTCCCATTTCACAGCTGAGTCCTGGCGCTCAAATGGTGACAATTTTTGGCTGATGCACTGGATTGGATGTTCTTCACTGTTTAATCCTTGGTGAAGGCCTGGGCCAAGGCCTGTGTTGAAGGCATCGGTCTGCAGCAGGAAATGCCAGTCCAGACCTTGGTTCTGGAGCATGGTGTCTTCAGTTATTGGAATGCAACATCAGCCTTTTTAGTCCACTGCATTTTCTCTGACTTACCTTTTTTGGCCAGAACATGCTTGAGTAAATGCTATTGAGGATAACTTGGGTGCGAAGTGCCTGTATTCCACTGCCAGCCTTATGAAGGCACATACCTGGGTCTTTATAGTTGGTCTGGGTAAGTTTACAATTTTTTGGCTTCGGTCCTGTCCTCTGACAGAAGCAGTCGTTGGCGTATCCCAGGTATTGTGTCACCATGGATTCCTTCTTCCTTCTGTATTTAAGAGTTGGTGGTGCCAAAAAGGGCCAGAAAATGCATGCAGACCAAAGGAGAAGATGTGATGCATCATGCAGCGTCTACTGCTGTCTTCGGTTCAGTCTCGGGTGTGAGAATGACCTGCCAGTAGCCTTTAGTTCAATCAAAGGTGGAGATAACATGCACCTCACCTAGCCTGTTCAATCATGTGAAATTCATTTTAGAAGCAGAGCTTCACCCTGATCATTGGGACAAGTACAATGGGGCAGGACTAGGAGCTATGTGGCTCTTTAGAATCGTCTTGAGACGTTGGACCTCTGGAACATGGATTTAGTTGCCCTCTCTCCTGCGCAAGGGATATTTTAGCTGACTCCTTTGTGGCATCAAGAGCTCAGAGGAGAGGATGCAGTCCAATTTTTAAGAGGTTAACATAACATTTTGCCTCTTAGCCTTTCCCGCTGTTGGAGACAGTAAACAACCAGTAATTCTACCAGTTCCTCCATGGTGTATGGTCCCAACCAGTTTGCAAAGAATTTGCAGCTATCTGGGCTTCCTCCATTTGTTACTTTACCAGGGTGAGATCTTTTTCCTTTGCAGGGAGCAGAGTGGCCTGCCACGACAATTCAATACTTGCCAAGGCTTGTGTTTTAGAAATATAAGCTGGTATTTCCTTATTGTGCTCAGTTGGTAAATGTCAAACGGCATGTGGGCTACGGAATGTTGTGAATGTTTCCACAAATCACAGGCGATCCCACATACTGACAAAAATGCAATATTTTTGAAAATTCCTTTTTTTCTATATTTAACCTTGTCAAATAGCATTATCAGATTCTCTCTCATGTTTCATATTGCAAGTGATGACGCAATCATATGCTGCAACACAATCGTGAGGCCCCATACACAGTCCTGATTTAGATGATTTAGATTTTCTCCTCAGATCTCTGGCCTTTTGAAAGCACAGCCCGAGCTAAAATAACGACAAGGTGTGACTACCTCGCCGGGCTCACAATATGCCACACGATAAGTGTCAATCAGCTGCAGCTGTTTCCCTGGAAACAGACCACTTCTTTCGTCGAGCTGAATATAGAGTGAAATAACTGCAGTTCCTTCACAGTCTCAGTCAGACAGGTTTAAAGGGAGACGCTTAACCTTCACATGCCATCTGAAAACATATTTTATATGTGTTCTCTAAAACTCCTTAACGTGCTACAATCCAATCAGAATAACTCTTTTATTCTAACTCTGTTCTTTTATTGCATTTTTTTAAATGAAAGGTCGTAATGTTTTATTGTATTGCAGTCTTATGACCGAAGAGGATATTGGATTTAGAAATGATAATCAACACGCACTCTTTTTCTCTCTCTCTCTCTCTCTCTCTCTCTCTCTCTCTCTCTCTCTCTTTCATATGAAGCAGATTTTGTTAAATCTGAGATGAAATATGAACCTCCTGGAGTCAAATACATATTTCTTGGCTCAAGCTTTTACAGTGAAACCACATGATGGAAAGGTTTAAAAAGCAACTTTCCTCTAAAACCAAGCACTATAATACCTCTTCTCTCTGTATAGTATTTATCCATCCTTCCTTCTATCCATCTGTCTAGCCTTTTAATTGATTTTTCATCCTTGTGTCCTTTTATCTAGAGAAATAATGGGTCATGGACATGTATTACCCTCTTTACAGGGGGGTGGCTTTTTGTGTTTGATGAAATGGCTTTGTGGAATGTATTTCTGTTTTTGGAGTCTGTTGACCAATGTAGAGATTGAACAATGACATTAAATATTAAATAAATTATGTAGACTTTTGGTAATACCTCATCAACGTTTTTAATACATTTTATGTGTAGCTCATTAGGTATTTAAATGCCATTTGTTTACCTGAATGTACTATTACGAGCACTTGCATAAAGTTTTTCTCTTGCACCTGCCCTCACACAGGGGAACCTCCATGACTCAGAACGTAAGGGCATCATTCCTCGCATCACTCAGGACATCTTCGACCACATCTATTCCATGGATGAGGACCTGGAGTTCCATCTCAAGGTAACACAAACAAACCAACAAAGATAAGTCTGATTCATGAACTGGGATAACTGTATGTGTGTGTGTGTGTGTGTGTGTGTGTGGAACAAAAGAAGATCCGTGGAGGATTTTATACATTTGTATTACTCTTTGATTCGATGTTATTCGTGATAGAGATATTGGTTTTCCTCTAATGATGTAAGCATGATTTAGCAGAGGGCCTAAAAACGTAAAGAATGCGTGAATCTTTGTATTATTGTATGATTCTTCCCTCATATGAGAATTAAAGTAAAGCGATCTTTTATTTTTTGGTCTCTGCCTTTGTTAATTGAAGAATTTCTCTGAAGATGATTATTAATATTTATTTACTCTCTGTCTGTCTATGTCTATTTTAGCTTGTATGTATGCAAAAGTGCTGCTGGTAGTGTTAGTATAAGCTATTTTGTCCTGGGTTTCCCGATCATATGTGAGCAAAGACACGTGATGGCAGAATGAAATGTTGTGTACCATGGCCATATGTGTGGATGTGTCACCTACAATAATCTTCCATGTCACTGCTCTCACACGGCCTCCTACTGAAACCAGCCACCCTTTATGTGCTGTTTGGGGTCAAATGGACCCACATTACTAAATTATTTTTACTGAAAGTGGAAAAATACTAAAAAAAAAAAGATTTTAAAAGCAGATTTATATTCCAGAGATTATGTTTATGTCCTTAAAGCTGAGAGTAACAAGGTGAAATAATAGTGTTACAAATGACTGGTGTTATTTTACAGGAAATGGTGGTGTCCATCACATTCCCTCCATCTCTTATTTACACTGTCACCTGTGCACGCACACACACACACACACACACACACATACAAACAGCAAATTCCATATATTATTGTCTCTGAACCCATGGCACAGCATCTGCCTTGTGGACTGGAGTCCACGGTCAAAGTTTTCTTCTGGGTTTTCATAAACTCAATCCAGCCATCTGACTGTGAGAGCCATGGGAGCTCCTCCTGACAAGAATGTGTGTGCGGTGAGGCATGGTGCCCTCTGTTAGCTTAACAGTTTGTTTTACGCGCTCGGGTTCACTGACCTCAGCCTGTGAACATATGGGACTACAGGGCTGAGATGCCTCTCGTGCCTGGAGTCCCCACCCGCTCAGTCTCCTCACTCTGAGGGCGTCTCCTTGTGCAACATCAACATCACATTTCCATCAAACCCGATCTTATCTAGCTCTACAACACAAGGAATCAGTGGCTTGTGCTCATGAGATCTTCCTACAGAGGTCTCACACTGGTGAGGGAGGTTCTCTCAACTCCATGTAGGACAAGAGGAGAGAAAACAGAGCCATTGTTGATGTGTTTAAATCAACATGGCTACTAAATCCTCCCTATCAGTAATTTGTTGTCTGACCTGTGACTGGGTGGTGAAATTAAGCAGATCCCAACAGTTTATCATGGTCAAAGTGCTACTGAGGAAGGCGTTACAGACTCTGAAGCTCCATAGCATATATTTGTGGCCCTGGTCGGTTATTGTTCCTTTGTTTCTCTGATTAGCAGCACCTGCTAACACTGTCTGGCCATGCCAGTCGGCATGTTGGGACTAAATAAAGGACATAGCCATTCCAGTATCATCTTCAAAAATAGTTGTCAGGTTCCATCATTTACACTTACATAGATTTGTCAACCTTATATAGACTTGAAAAACAAAGCCCATCCAAAAAAATGTTATTGACAAAATTCCAGCAATGCAAGCTAAGCCCACAGTAGCTTAGTGTTTAGGCTATTATTGTATCTTGTGTAGAGTCTCAATTATACATCATGGCATGATATCCACTGAAAGTAGATAAACAGGCAAACATAAACACCAGTAGCACACTACACAATCTCACCAGCTGAAGTTAATAAACAAGGTTGCTAATGCAGCATCTGTGCTAATAACGATGTGACTATGAGAGTCGCGTGGTTCTGCACTGAGATTAAAAGGGGAGATTCCTGGAGCTCTGTCTGTCTGATCCGTACTTGTATCCCCATGAGGGCAAGGCGATCTTGGGGATTAGGCCAGTGTTGGTTTAGGCTGGTCCAGTGGAGACAGACTGGGGCTGTCACTATGCCAGAAGCTCGAGTCACTCAGAGGTGAAAGCTGCTGGCCCAGAGGACAGGCAGGAAAGGGGGACCCGACCTGCGCAGGGAAGAGACACCAGAGGAGGTGGGGGTCATAAAGGTCGCAGCAGAGACTTATGGGGGATGAATAGCTTAGAGGCCAGATTAATGTGGTTATTATTTCCAGATGGAAATATGATAGGGAGGATTCAGGCTCCTAACGCATATACACTGGGTGACTCACTGAGGCTTAGGGGAAGGGTATAGATCATAGAATTTTACTTACATAGCTTTTGAGTTCCAAAGATAGTTCGTAGTCAGAATGGAAATCTGCAGACTAGACAAAATGCAAACATCAGATCAGAAGCACAAAGACGCCACCAATACTTTATACTACTTCTACAGTTATGGTGTCTGTTTAGAAAGCTACATATGAACACAAATAAATATTTAATGAAATTGAATGGCTGACAGGTGTATGGCCTATTCTGTTTCAGAAAAGATCCTCTGTGACCTTACCAGAAAGAGACAGAACCCATCAGCAGTCTTTGGACTGACAATGGGCCCATGCCATCCAAAATGATGCGTGTGTGTGTGTGTGTGTGTGTGTGTGTGTGTGTGTGGTTATTGGGGAATTACCTCATGCAGAGTCACTCATCTTTCTCCTGCATGATGACCTTGCCCTGACCTGGAAGAGTATCTTTTTCACCTGTCTGCACTGGAATACTACCTTCGGCATTATTTATCTTGATTCAAACCATATCTGTCAGTGTCTCATAAATAATGCTCTTGTTAATCCACCATCTTTTGAATAGTTTTTGTTTATCCTTGTGTGGATATCATTTGTGTTGACACTCTTCATACCGACCTGCATTCAGTGTTCTTGACCCACCAACTCCCTCATGTGGCCAGATTACTATGGAGACAGAAAGATTTATCCTTAGCTGGGTGATGAGCATCATATCTTCCACTATAAGACTCAGCTGAAGCTACTGATTAAGGGCCGATTAAATGTCTTCAGCTTCTTTAGTTATCTGTTATTTTAAGCTTGCTAGTTTGACTCATCCACCATAGAGTCCACTTTGTGTCCTCTTGATTGTTTCTCACTGCCATGGTTAAGAGTTATCATATGCTGCTTATTAATAAACCGAGGTCTTTTCTCATGACAAACATGTGTTTGGTAAACCAATACTCTCCAGTGACACTAGATATTTGCTAAATTAAGCTTGTGTCACGTTAACTGAATGGTCAATTGCAGGACTGGGAAAACTTCTAAGCAAAAATCCCAAAGTTGTTGAGGTGACTAAAGGAAATAGCCATGAAAAGGTGGAGATTGGCCAGAGAAGTGGCAGGGCTAGGAGGTAAACCTTACGGTTCAATGGTATACAGGTACTGAGCAATTAGGCCATGAAGCAGAATGACCTTCTTCCCATACTGAACAAGAAACACTGTAACCAGAGCACTGAGGAACACATTACCTCAAAGACTTTGTAGTAGCCTGACTAGTGCAAGCAAGACCAAAAAAAAAAAAAAAGGGTTCGTGAGCATCTGTGGATCTAGTGATGGAGATGTCCTGGGTATAGTTGGCCCTCTTGGATCTTCAAAGGGCACAGGTGAGAGCAGCATTGTGCTCTCTGGCTTCTCACGTTACCCTTTCAACTCTCAGGGGAGGAAGGACATCAAAGAGGAAGCTTAAAAAGCCTGTCACTGCTTTCCTCCCCATACCTCTGCAAACTGCTGCTTTGCTCTCTTTCAGTGAGGCCCACAGCTATGACTCTAAGGCATGGTCTCAAACTGTTTTCTGTCAGACCAAACAATTGAGAACTTCTAAGGGCCTCTCCACTTTGCCTGATGACTGATGTATTAGAAATCTCTATGGATCTAAAGGTCTATACCAAACCAAAGACTATATACGTATACGTATACCAAGACCAAGGGTAAGCCAACTGCATCTATTCATTGCAATGACATCTGCTCAGCTGCACAAATTTCTATGGCGGTTGATACTCAGTTTAAATATATCTGGCCAATTTCTCTTTAAACCTGTCAGTCATGAGCGATTATTATTACAACAACAAGATGTCTATCAGGAAATCTGAACAACCACTATTGCCTGCACATTTGTCTGCAAGAGTTTCTAGTACTAATTTAGCCAGCATGGACTCTTGCATTTGATATGGGATGAACTTTTAATGCTCATTGGCAAGCATTTGATACTGCTGGCTAGGACTGAACATGAGTATGAACATGGTAAATTCCTATAATATAAATCAAGTGGGATTTTACATTTTCTCAAAATGTGGCTTCTGACCAGGTGCTCCAAAATGTGGTATGGCATTTCTGCATGTACAGGCCAAAGAAAAATGAGATCAGTAAACTCTACTCACTTATAATTTAAGAGATCTTTAGCTGCCTGGATGGGAATGAAATGGAAATGTCCGGGTTTGTTAAGATTGAGGGTAACAGTCCAGGTACTATAAAGCACCAATCAGAACACCTCATCCAGCACAAAATGATTATCAACAGAATAAATAACCCACTGATGCCAAACACAGACAAGTTGCTGGAGACTATGAAAAGCTTCCATAGCATTGCATGTCTTGCATGCTCAATGCCACATCAAATGAATCTTGATGGTAATGATTTACAGTATTGGATCTACATCAGTGTAAAACATCAGCTAAATGGTAAAAAGCACAATGTGGCTTAATTAATGTAATGTAGTATATACAGTCAAGCCGGAAAGTCTGCACACCCCTTTCACCTTCTCCACATTTCATTACATTACAGACTTATTCTAC
>JAOUQW010000042.1:13008846-13023278 GCA_028565825.1 Olivaichthys viedmensis | reverse complement strand
CAAATATTATTACATAAAGAATTTGGCGTATCTCATCACAATTACATCAAATGAGCCAATGTTTAATCTAATGCAAAATGGAGCTCAGAAATACAGACAAACTAAGGAATGTGAGAGAAATCACAGATTAAAAGATGAATTGAATTCACATCTGCTTGGATATATGAGCTTTATAGTTCTGTATGAGATGCACATATATCAAATTGACAACAATGAGTACATGTGGCCCACTGTAATAGATCAAGCTGTTATCAAAGACATAATAGCTGGTAATGGAGAGATTGACTTGATCTTGTTGTTTTTTGTTGCTTCAAATATGTGGCTTCAGATTAAAAAACAATAGGAAACTGTAAGTTTGTCTGAACAGAAAGGGAAATATACTATAGATGGAGTCAACCCAAGAGATTAATTTAATTATGACCAATTGTGATGTCTAGCTGCTGTTTAATCACTTTTCCTCTCACTTCCGTTACTGCTGTTTGCATACTAGATATATTTTTATTAACACCTTAAACTCCCAGGACCCACTGGCGCGTCCAGCCTTATATTCTTTACTCTTGTAACTACATACTGTTTCTATAAGTTTCACTTTAGTGACTGAATAATATGATTTACTATGAATAACTGAAAAAGAAGCTGAGAGTTTAAAGGGTTAACACTCAGCTTTAGGTGAGGATGTGGAGAAGTTTTAGTGCATAATATGTTGAAAACAGACCCTCTCTGTACTAAGTAAACCTTGTTGTATAATGGCATTGTAATTGGGCCAGGATAGCAGAAGGGGACTTAGGGTTGTAGGACAGGCCGGTCATTGACACTTTTCATTTCCAGATCACTGACCTGTCCATGTCCAATGTGCTGTCTTTAAAAGGACACATATCAAATGCAAAGTCTTATTTTCCATGTCTTAAGAACTCCAGACATTGTCCCTTCAATTTGAGGGGGAAGTGTGAAAAGGTCTGGACAGTATTGAAACAAACAATGGGAAGAGAACTGACAATCATGTGGTAGACACTTACACAAACAGCACAGAACCTACCACAGATATTAGTGATTACTACACACTGCTCTTGAAATGATTGTGTTCCGTAAGAATCAAGCTATATTGAAGATCTCCCAATGGCATGTTATCAGGGTTTGGAGAAATACTTAGGCACCTTCAGAATGAACTATTTCCAATTCTACTGTCATCGAGTTGTTACATTGTTGTCCTCATAACAAATGTTTCTACAGAGTGCTATTACCCCAACCACATGGTCAATTTTTGCTCTCTCCCAGCTCCCAACACACCTGAACCAAGAACACCAAATACCTGGTTCAGGTGTGTTGGGACATGGGAGAGCGCAAAACTGTGGACTGTTTGGGAAGGACTGGTTTGGGAAACACTGGCCTAGACATAGAAAAAATGGAACACATGCTCTCATGTTACCATCTGCAGGGTGGTTTGGGTAATCACAGGTGACCTTTGAATGAACAGCCACAAGAAACCTACCACTTTTGACAATTTCTGTTTTTTATAAACAAACTGGCTACTGCACTTCCCATTATGTCCTCTACCTTTTCATATCAATACTAAAAGCAATAGTATCAACTCTATACACTATGTTGATGCAGACCAGGCAAGCAACCCTTTTGGAGTGACAAGGTTTTCTGTGGACAGCAACAACACACAACAGGCAACCCAGAGGCTCCCACACATCTGGTGTTAGTCTTAGTGTACAGAACGATATGTTTGCACTGAATTTAGCTGAGATCCTCCCACACCTCCAATCAATCAAAACCACTAGATGGGGAACTTTATAAGACTGGAGTTGGGGCACTTAATTACCTTTCGCTTTGAGCTGCCCGCCCTGTGTCTCTGAGGGAGTGGTGACTACATCAATCTGGCCCTAGCTATTCCTGTTTAACCATGCCGAACATCTCACAGTCTGATCTGACTCAGCATTTCAGGGAGCTTCTTCACATGAATCAGAAGGCAGTGACAAACTGGGGTGTCTTATATTAAGCTTTAAACTAAATTCCTTAAACTTAAAAAAAGGGGATTCCATTGCCTAGACCTGGTCTTAGTCGTTACATGGTGGCAAATTTCCACAGTGGGGCTGAGGAAAAAAAACAACAAGCTTGGACTGCACATCTGTTCCTCTGTACTGTTTGTTTACTTGGACTGAAGTGAGGGAGAGAAGGGGGAGTCCTCACGGCTTATCCCAGGGAGCCAGATTGGGAACTTGAAACTATGCATGCTGGAAAAAAAAAACTATGCATCCAACACCAAATGACTGGCTTTCTTTTGGACAGCGTATTTGAAGCAATAGCTCATTGATAAACATTTGCAGAAGCACAGGGCACCACAAGTCGAAGTGGAGAATTCTGAGGTGGATAACTGCATGGCCACATGTAAACTGTGGTTGGGAAAAAACAAAAGCTGCTGACGAACTGGAGGGTGGATATTTGGTCTCGCCTTGGCTATTTGTTCCCTTCTTCCCCTAAACATATTGTGGAGTATGTGGGTGAATGAGAAGCATTTGTTTTTGCTACCATCTGTATCTAATAAAGCAGTCTTCACTGGCCTCCTTAGTGTGCTAAAGGCCCATGTGCTTGTTTTTGCTGGTTATTAGTTTTATTGGCTGTTCATGAGCACCCAATTTAAACTTTACAGCTCATTTACAAACAAAAAGGAGGTATGTAGATTAACGTCAATTAGGATATTTTCAAGCACTTATAACAGTGAAAGCTCAGCCCCAAAAGAAACAACTAAATTGGGGTAAGTCAACATATCTGGCCTTTTTCTAGGCAAGAACAGGCTTCAAACGCAGCGAGTGTGACACAGGTTAAACTCACAATGCCCTAACATGCCTCATTTGAGCAACACAGCCAGATAAATTGGCATTACAGATTACAGACATACAAATGTCTTTCACAAGTGTAGGACGCACCTATATTCCATGAAGCAAATGTACATTCAGGTGAAATTATGGTCGACAATTAAGTTGGGTGATGGGCTGCGCCAAATAACAGGGTTCAAATACTAATAAATATTTTTAAACAAGGAATATTTGAATAGCCAACTAATTTGGAAAACACAATTAAATACAATAATGTTGGCCTATTAACATTTTGTAATTTATCCATGATGTTACGCATGTTGGCTAGTGTAGTTTAATATATGTCCAGTATGACAAAATGGCAAAATATAAACATAAAATCCAAAATACGTATCGTTCATACTATCTACTCCAACCTCCTAACTCACTCAATGTGACAATCTGTAATCTGACAAAGTGCTATTACATAACGCATCGTGTCAAGACGAGAGCTTCTTCCATTTTGGATCTGCCTTCTATGAAGGATCACTCCAGCACATCCAAAGTTGTTTTGCTATTGGTCTTTGGCAAATTGTCAAAGTTTGCTAAAGCTGTACTTGTAGCAAATTCCGCACATAAAATTTCATCATTACCGTCTGGCACTATGCGTCCACCTCCAAAATTCGTCATCGCATGTTGACGCACTGCCTCTTTCGGCTCGCCACTAGTGAGCGTTTCTATGACATCCCCGTGGTTTTGGTTATGGTTGTTATGGAAATCAAGTAAATAATATGAACACATACTGAACATATTCATATTTTTACTTAATGTTGTATTAAAGCTTACCATCACACAAAAGAAACTGTACACTCTTAAGCGAAAAAGGTTAAATTTAAAACCCTAAAGCATTCTTTGGTTTGTTCCTTTGAGGAAACCCTTCAAGAGTGTTATCCTATCCAGCAAGTTCCAAATAGAACCGCTTTGGGAAGCTAATAACCCTTAACTATCCAAAGAACCCTTGAGGAACTTTTTTTCTCTCTCAGAGTGTAGACATAGGTGAGTCTGTTACTTTATCGTAATGTATATCAGACGTCTACTTGGCTAGCTAGCTCGCTCAAGCTCATTAACAGCCTACCAAACTAGGATTAGCAAGTAATCTAACAAGCTTCATATTTTTTGATTGTATGACGTTTAGAAGTGACTTAAGTTTTAACGATCAGACGACGTGGCACCCAATTGGTTTTATATAACGTCACTCCAAATCTTATGTACAGGAATGAAAATATGTAAATTGTCTTTAATAATTGTATTTATAAAAATGTTTAAAAAAACAACAAAAAACTCTAGGCTATGTTCTCTTAGAGAATATCAAGCAAGTTTCTTCTGAGGACTTGTATTGTTAGCTATTTTGAAAGCTTTTAAACAATGAACAAACTGCTTAACCCAGGTAGTTGGCTAGCTGTAATTTCAAGGACAGAAATGGCACAAGCTAGCTAACGCTAATTAATATGAATAAAATCCCAGCATTGTCAATGACATGTCAATAAACTACTTATTTAAAATCACCCAATACCCTTGGCCACTCAAAATGACAATCATCGGTCGATTAGTGACGCTAAATACAACACTGGAAAGCCAGATACTGCTTTTATGAGCTTCTCCTCCATGTTTGAAAGTGATTTAAAAAAAATCATTTGACATTTGTTGTCAGACATAACAAACACCAATCTACCCTTGCCCAATTGGCTAAACACAATGCGGCTGATGGACTCATTTACATAAAGATGAGCTGCACCTTTGCCGTCAAACAGAGTCAGACTTCGCAGGGCAGCAACCATCATGCAAAGTGTGGAACTGATTGAAATGAATGAAGTGATGAATTTGATGCAGTGCAGCAAACCCTAGAAATGCATGCAAATTCGTATGCAAACGACAAAGTTTCCTGTTTCATCGGCAGGTCAAATAATCTTGTTAGGCGGCCGGATTTGGCCTGCGGGCTGCTTTTTGCTGGCCTGTTTTTCCCCGTTTTTATTTATTTATTACATTAAACAAAATCAAAAACGCTCCCTGCTTTAAGTGATTACGACAAATCAAGTATCTGTGGCAAAAATTCAGCATTGCCTTATTAAATATAGACAAAAAAAAAAAAAAACACAAAAAAAAAAAACATGGTGAAGAACCTTTATCCCACGGCAAGGTTGTTTTGAAGCATTTATTGGTTAGGCTAGAAAAATACCAACATGCTGGGAAGACGTCATTCTGAATAGTCAGTGATAAATTTAGTGTTTGATTGAATTGTTCACTCACTCAATACTGGTATCATGTGTGTAAGGCAAAAGAAATTCTAACCTTCAGTCTTCAAAACACACTACTGTTACTTCTCATGAAGACTGCCGTCTCTGAAGATTAAGTGAATCTTCTAAAAGCAACAACTGACCATAAGACCAATGAAGGAGAACATGAGGAAGAACCATGCAACTAACAAATTATGACAATGAAAACAACAAGAAAAATGTCATAGGAGATTTGGAGACAGTTGGAATGTACTATCTGTAGTGTAAGCACATATGAAATAACTGCTGCCTGAAGCAAATCCTTACAGAAACACTTGAATGTGCATCTTTTTGATTTATAATATTAAATTTATGTGCAACCAAAGTCGCACAATCACTTTCCTCGATGTTCATGGGTTCATGGATCAAATTTATGTTGAACCTATGTCTCCCAGATGATTTTCTTGGAGTTAAATTCAAGAACGATTCATTAATCAGGTATCCTAACTAAGTTCATACAACAGGAAACAGTAGTCCATCATCCTCCCCCAATGTACAGTAGGTGAAACTGCCTCTACATCATCGCTATTCCCTCTGAGACATGGGGATTACTGCAATCCCTTTCACACTTTATCTAAATACTCAAAGATAATGCAGCAATAATAACCACCAGATCCCTTAGGGCTTGCTTTTACCTGAAGTGAGATATAAAAGAAAGCACATTAAAAAGGCAAGAGGCATGTTTTTTTTTTAATTGAAATCACATTTTGAAGTAATGTAGGTTTTAAAAGATGTAGTTTAAAAAAAATTAAAGTACAAATAATTTTAATAAAGCAATATGCAGTATAAATGTAATCATTTAAAATCCTGATTTTATCAGTCATTCTACTTTGTTTGAAGTTGTTCTTTCGTTGCATTTTCCATTCTTTTTGGTGATGCCACTGAAGTATTTCTCTCTGAAGGAGTTATGGCCCTGGTACAGGCTGAAGCGTGTGTCTGCTAACTGTGCTAGCGTATCTGACTCCTGCAAGAAAACACAAATGCATGTCAATACTAATGAAACATTGTTATCTTGTATTATCCAATATTTTATACTAGTATTAGACCATCATGTTTTGGCATAATGTTTGCCTTGCAGTCCAAGTACTGCCTGGATTTAATGTACCCCCTTAAGGGAACCAGCAAGATGTTCCACACGCAAGTCTGTTTTTATTTTATTCTGGTTAATCCCTTAACTGCACACAGACATTATCCAAAAAATGGGTAGACAAATATTAGAATGTGGCACTGTCGGTCACATTTCTCTCTGACGCATGAGTTGGTTGGGTCGAATTACTCACCATTTGTTTTCAACGTGAGATTAACTTGCTCCAAACATCACTGCAGTCTAGTTTAACCCTAGCATCTTTGTTGGTTGTAAATGTGATGATACAGAGTCTATACTCTTCATTTCAATTCAATTCAAATTTATTTGTATAGCACTTTAAACAACAGACATCTCCATCCCACGGCAAGGTCCTGGAGGTCCCTGAATTTGTGAATTCAGAAATTTTGTAAATTCATTCAGAAAACAAAGCACCACCACTACACTAAGGCTAGACAACAGCGAAAGCTATTTACTTTCTGTTATCCTGTTTGTGTAGCCTTCTCTCATAAGCTCACAGCTTAGTGTGTAATGACAGAAAAGTATTAAGCTGCTCATTTTTTTTTCTGTATTAAGCTTAGGCCCGGTCGTTACACAGGGCCTATTGATGGAGAGCCGGACGAAAGCACATAACGAGGTGCCAGAGACAGGAAGAGCTGGAAGTGACTAATCCAGCGCTCTGCATTATCAGCGCCACCTTCAGCAGATTCCATCCCTTTTATACGTCCTTTCTGCCAGTCAGGCTGAACTCAGTCTTACCCCAACATCAAACCTCCCTGCAGTTAACCTGCAGAAGAGGACTCTAGGATTCGGGAAATGTCTTTGTTAAAACCCAAAGAGAGGAAGAAGGAAAGAGAGTGAGTAAGTGTGGGAAAGACAGAAACCAAGCCTTCAGGGCTGAGCGTTGTTTGACAGTTACAGTGATGCTGACTAACTCATTGGAGATCCATTCTTTTTTTAAAACAACTTGACAGCACATCGTATGTCTGACAGTGGTAGGAAACGGCACAAAGTTTCCATTTCTCCATCACCTGTACATGTGAATATACTGCAAACATGTTAACTCACATTTTATAGTGGGTCCCCAGACAACACAACCAACTCTTCCTTACACCAAATTTGCTAAATGTACATCTGTGTTTAAGGCATAAGTCCCTATGAATGCAAGAAACTTCAGTGGCTTATAGAGTTAGATGTGTTGTTTGTCTCGCATAAGTGTTTAACTTACAGCTAATCTTGGAAACCCAGAATCACTGACAAACTCACACAACTCGACTAAAGTAAAAAAAAAAAAAAAAAAAGCCTTTTACCATCAGCTGGCAATTTTACACCTCCACCTCAATCACCTTGACAAAACTTTTTCTGCTAAATAGGAAAAGAAAAAGGTAAATATCCAGTGCCAGGCATCTCTGCACATGCAATTTGCAGCATCACAGCACCAAGACAAGCTCACAAATAACTTGGTTATGACTCCAATGCTTAATAGATATGAATAGATGCAAACATACTGACAGCTAAATAATAAGCAGTGAAAGAGGGACAATGGAGGGAAGAGATGATTATAGTGCCTTAGAATTTCAAGCCATTTTTAAAGGACTGAACACAGCCAGATAGTTACGAGAATTAACAAACTTTGCGGCAACAATGATTTCTAAATTGTTGCTTGTGTCATGCCTGCATTCCAGGTCATTTGCTCATAAAGGAAGAAAATGATCAAAAATGAACAACAGTGGCTACGGTATGACCGATCGCATGATCTAAGCATTTAGTTACATGTTTAAAGAAGTGAGTTTGTGAGACTGGCTTATTTTTTTAGGTAAGTTACCATCAATTTTAGAGACCAGAATTACTAAAGAATGTTTATAAAGAAGTAAAGTTTCACCAAAGTTTAATTCAGTACTACTGTTTCAATGAGGATCAAGCCTTATTCCAAGTGCTGAGAAACGTTGAGCGGAAAATTTACAAATGGCTGAACTTTCATGAAAAATAACGAGCGCCATACAAATTAAACGTTTATTTCTGAGAAACTACAGATCCTAAAATAACACTGAGCAAAAATATATTCTTGGCTGAGAACTGCAGTCAAGATGACATGAAAGCAATCAAGCTCTGCTGAAAATATGGGGGTGGCAACAACAACAGCAGCAGCAGCAGCAACATAAGATATGAAACGTGACACGTACAAGCTTATGCCTTCTATGCACAAGCAGCCTAAGACACATGCCAGTCTGCACAGATAGAATAGAGCTTTGTGTTTGAATGATTCACACACGCCTTAATGGGAACAATTTGGGGTTTTGAAGTGAAGCGGTTGTCAAATCAAAGATGGATTATTTTCCATCTATACAATGATTAAGTCATTAAAGTGTAGTATAAAAAAAGTGAGTAAACCACAGCCAGATGGTGGGGTTTTCACTGAGTGTAAGCACTACTCTTAACGAACACCCTATAAACAGGGCTGCTCTAGAATGTATATTTAAATGAAATCTCTCTTTTCAGACACACACGTGTGCGCACACCCACACACACACCTCTGGCTCCTTTGTCTTCTCCATAGTGATGAGCCTTCGGGACGTGTGGCTGGACAGAGTCTGTTCACAGTTGCTGATGAGTGTAAGGCAGGGGTGTAACGGCACCATCTCTTCACAGTACCTACAGTACACATGAACCATGTAATCAAATGTCAGACAACCAAACAGAAGACTCCAGAAACACCATATGAACATGTACAATCCGTGACGTATACATCTTCCCTTCAGTGGCCCTTACCCCAGAAAGTGTTTATACAGCCCACTGAAAGACACACATACAACCTCCATTCAAAGGTTTACATGGTGCTGCTGCTGTCACCTAGGAGAAATATCAAACATAGCTTCTTTCCGGGAAAGCGTGCTCTGGAGACCTTGCTCCAGAAATCATCTGACATGACTCTTCTTCAAAATATAGAGCTGTGAGTCAGAGTAGATGGATGCCACTGCTCCCAGTCTGCTGGATGCCTTAATAAGATTGATTAAGTCTGAACTTGTGTGGATTACATTCAGTTGTGGTGACTGTGCTGTTTAAAGGGCCAGACATATTTTACTCGAGCCAGTGTTTGTTAAGATTAAGCAGTGAAGGCCAAGACAACAGTGATGAGAGAAAAGCTTACACACTATTCATGTGTTGGCATGTTTTTGCTTTGCGCTATTGTGTGCAGCTTACAGGACTTTGTTTATGTTTTCTACAAACAGGATTACCATTCATCTTTAACCAGTTATTATGGATGCCATGTATATAGTTCATCAAGTTTGGTTAGGTGGTAGATTGGCAGTCCAATCTACAGCTAGACTTGTATGATTTTCTCTATAACTAGGAGAAGAAATAACATTTCAGTGAGTGGCATACTGTAAATACTCCCAAATGATCGTTAATCGTTAACAAAAGGCACCCAAACCGCCACCATTTAACCCCCCCCCCAAAAAAAAAATTAAATAAATAAATGGGTATATGAAAAACACTTGAGATCCATTTTACAGTGTTGCTGAACAAATTTAGCTCACTTTAGGTGCAGTCTGTCTTAAAATCATACTGACACACATCTCTGGTGTTCTGTCGGCTTATAAGACATGGCAGACGAAATTACAGTTCATGAGCCTGCATGTTAAGCAGAAGGTGGCGTTAGTTTTTTGCTTTTGATAGCCACTTACGTTCCGGTTAATGCTTTTTCATACTGTCAGAGACTAATGTTACAGTGGCTGAAACATTACAGCAGCTATGACATCAATAAAGTGGAAAACAAACGGAGCTCAAGAAGCTTCAGTGTGTGTTATAATGCACATCAGAGCCTGTGCTCCTTCAATGCTGAGGTGTTTAACTGCTGTGGGGGTCGATGGTGAGCTCACTGCCCAGACCTTTGTGTGTTCCCCTGGGGAAAGTCCACTCATTCCAGCACTGACTGTGGGAGTCCCACTGGCACCGCAACGCCACATTTCTGTCAGTCATCCGCTCTTCGGGCACCGCTGTTTATAAACAACCGTGTTGCTACACAAACCCTTCCTCCAGAGACAGTCAGTCAAGGAGATCCTGTAGATCACCAATATTTACCACCAGGACGAAGAGCCCTTTATGGACCCCACGTCCCCCTTTCCTTATCTTATTTCCAGTAAGAAGGCATTTCATTGGTTTGACACTGCAGAAAACAAGCTAAGGATGTAGATTACAGCTCCAGTGAAGGGTACAGTTAAGAGATTTTGGCGAAGGTTAAATTCAAACAAATACAGCCCCTTTCTTCTGTGGTTCCTCCAAGACTACACCCCAAAACACATGCAGGTTGCTGCCTAGGCTAGAACGCCTGAATGCTGGTGCAAGAGGGGGAGCATGACTGACAGGTGAGTAGAGACACCTTGTTCTTGGCTGGATGTTGCGGGTCCACGTCATTCGTTTTTTTCGTCCTTTTACAGATGCACGAATGTCACAGAGACTGGAATTATCCCCCAGACCATACATTTAATTTATATTTCATTACAGCCGCTGGAATGTGAAAAAAACTTCCCCAGATATTACAAAAAGTGTTCCGACTTAAAAAATCAATGACCTTTAAAGGACGTATAATTTGTTCTACATTGTAAAACATGACGTAAAGATGCAGACTGCTACCCATCACGTAGCCCACTGCATATAGGACAGAAACTTGGCGTCCTCTGAGGTCTGGTGGTCACGGCTGTTACTTAAAGCCCTTTATATCTGTCATCAGCGCCTCAATCATTTAAGTCAATCGAAACTGGACACTTATTCGGCCCAAACCCTGTCCCTAAATTAGAGCTCAGCTCTGTTTAGTCTGCATGTACATTCGTGTGGATTAGTTCTGGCCAAATGCCCTGAATGTCACGCAGGACGAGAAGAGTGGCTGCACTTTAAGTCAGGGCCTTTCAGTACGATTATAATATTCTTCAGACAGGCACGTGCACCAAACAGCATTTGCAACATCTTTTTATGCTACAAAAATAGACCACATAGACAAGCTGAATATATTACTGTCCGAGTCAGCAAGCCAGAAGAACTGCGTTTCCCCACAAAGGGAAAATTCTATTGATGGTGGTTTGTATATGACAGATGAGGTAAGTGTTGACTGTAAAACAGATCACCCCCTCCTCCTCCGTCTTTCTCTCCAGCCCTGTAATCAGTGGCGAGTGGACATGGCTGTGTGTAGTCAGCATCCGCAGGAGCAAAGTGGAATGTCCCTTCTTCCCACCTGCTCCAGAGCCAGCAGGCCTCAGCAGGTCTAGCACCCAGCTCAAAGTGAGCACGCTCGTACTAATGGTGCAGTTTACAGCTTTTAGAAAGCACCACGCTGCCCCCTAGTGAAACATCTGCAATAAAACTCAAAGTTTATAAAGAGAAAGTAGATGTCAGTAGAGTTAAATGAAATTAACAAGACCTTAGTGGACAATGGGTATGTTAAATCTTAGTAGTACTGCAAGTGCAATAGAGATATGAAGCTTACTTACTCAGGACTGTAAACTGGAAGCCAGTAGACCAAGCGTCCACCCAGGACCAAGTGATGGGCTGCAAAATTCAGGAGGTCAGCAAAGATGTCACTTAGATGGTATGCCATGGAAACAGGGACATAACTCTCGCCAGAACTGTGGAACGGCAGTAAACACAGCAGCGCATCAATACAGACACACAAACATTCCTGAACTTCTTTTATACAGCATCTTACATAAATAAAGTATACAGAATAAGGAGATCGTGAAACATAAGACAAGAAAACGAAACCGAAAAAACAAGAAATTCAATACAAGGTAACATTAAGTAATAAAAGGTGAGGTTCACAAGAGAGAGTGTTTTTTAAATATGTAAATGCACCTATTCCCCGAAAAAATTCTTGATGCATAAAAACTAGGGAATGGGATTTTTTTGTGTTGAAACCAGCACGATAATTTATGATGTGAATATTTTTGTCAGAATCATGTTAAAGAGTAATGTTTTATAAAGGACCCATTTTAAAAGGATAATACACCCACATCCCATGTGCTCAAACATCACCCATATTTGATTTATGGCTCAAATCTAAGGTTAGTGTTATTCGTTGTAATAAAATGAACAAGGGGACGAGTAATAGACTTACGCGTTCTCAGGAGGAGTTGTAACCTCTTTGTGAGAACCAGTCCTCCTCGTTGACTCACGAATGCCATAAGGAGCTAAAAAAGGGCCCAAATAGAGAAGACTTATCAGTATATACACATCTTGCACTAGAAATATAAAATTCCGAAATATGATAACTAGAGGACGTGTCGGGGTCTTAATCAGAACAAATAAAATGAATGAAACAAATAAGCAGAAGTAATACTGTTTTCACTTTATGATAATGCCTAGGTAAAATATAAACATGATGAAAAGCACTGGGCAAAAACAAAGGCTGTCACCAGTTTTCTTATTTTATGTCATGCCATACACGCTTCAAAATCAGTATTTGTTGATTTATCAGCTTGTGTGAAATGTACAAAATACCAGTCATTGTTTGTGCTGTTCATTAGAAAGATATCACTATCACTACAGATACACTATATGGCCAAATGTATGTGGACATCCCTGCTAATGACTGAGTTCAGGTGTTTCAGCCACACCCATTGCTAACCGGTGTATAAAATCAAGCACATAGCCATGCAATCTCCATAGACAAACACTGGCAGTAGAATGGGTCGTACTGAAGAGCTCAGTGACTTTAAACATGGCACTGTCTTAGGATGCCACTTTTGCCACAAGACAGTTTGGGAAATTTCTGCCCTGCTCGATCTTCCCCGGTCAACTGTAAGTGCTATTATTGTGAAATGGAAGCGTCTAGCAACTCCATATTAATGCCCATGGATTTAGAATGGGATGTCCAAGAAGCTCATATAGGTGTGATGGTCAGGTGCCCACATACTTTTGGCCATATAGTGCATGTAACCTGCAACCTGGTAAACCTATGAAAGCAACTTATTCACATTCCAAGTGTAGAAATGATCTATCTGATGATAGCCTACTAAAAAACGGAACATTTGGGATTAATTTGCATTACTTACATAATTACGTACACATCTGCAGTTTGATCAAATCACTACCTCCGTCCTAACAAAGCTAGTTAAAGCAGCTTTTAAAATCATACAAAAAAATATATGCTACTGTGGATATATAAAGGAAATCTTTGAACTAGGTTTTGGCACATGACAAAAATAGGGGGATTAATTTCAAAAAACGCTATAAAAGTCGAGTAATAAAATTGAGCAGCTGTGTTGTGAAAGGGTATGAAATCCTTCAGTAGAAACATACGGTCCGTAATGATGGCATCAAATAGAGCCCCTTTCCTCCATACAGGCTTTGAGGCGTCAGACACCATGACATCCACATAAAAGCACTCCGTCCCATACTGCCGCAGGTTTGCTCGGATATTCTCGTCCGGACCACGCCACTTTTGATTCTTCCTGCTGGCTTTACCTGCAAAGAATTTGTGGACATTATTAAAATACCTACAAAACAGACATATGCCCATGTATGTGCCTATGTATGTTGTTTCCTTCCTACCAAACAGTTTGTTAGAAACTAAATAAGATTTAATAAGACAGCGAGTATATGTTCCAATCAACAAAACTTGTCATTTACCTACTCCATGGATGGTGTTATAGTCAATGTCTGTCCCACACACATAAGTCCCAAAGTGAGAACATGCAACCAGAAGGCTACCTAGAGAATATGAAGAAAAGAAAAAGAACAAATAAATGAACAGGTCAGAAAGGAAATCATAGGGTGGTCTTACACTGTTTTAGTGAGCTGCAAAATGAAAACATTTGCACTTTTTTCAAAACTTTTGAATTTAGACATTTTGCTGTAAACACTGAAAGATCTAGCTCTGTCCAGACTAAATCTGGTAGGAAATTAACACATCTGGCCAGCAGATCTCGCACCGCTCTCAGAGAACAACTGGCACAACAGCAGAGGCCTATGGTAAAGCCCGGCAAAAGCACAGGCACTATGGCACGCTACAAACACACAGCGGAGAAGAGGAGAATGAAAATCTCAACTGCACATGCAGTATTGTTTAATGTGATTAAAGTTATATTCCACAAAAAAGTTATATCGGATATTACTTATAATTTACATCTGCAGCATTTAGCAGACACCCTTATCCAGAACGACTTACAACAGAGCTCAGGGTCATGATACCGTGCCCCTGGAGCAGAGAAGGTTAAGGGCCTT
>JAOUQW010000042.1:12971636-12984938 GCA_028565825.1 Olivaichthys viedmensis | reverse complement strand
CACATTCAATTCAATTCAATTTTATTTGTATAGCGCTTTTAACAATAGACATGGTCACAAAGCAGCTTTACAGAAATCCGGATTTAGAAGAAAAAACTCTCTGAGACGACATGGGAAGAAACCTTGAGAGGAATCTGACTCAAAAGGTAACTCATCCTCTTCTGGGTGACACCTGATAATGGGACTATAGGTCGCTATAGTAGACAGTCATACAGAGAAAAGGCAACACCACTAAATCAGATAAAAGGATATGGAATGTTTGGTCACTAGACACATTCAAGACACAATTTTAAAAAAAAAGCCAGGTGTGAACAGCTCTATGTTACGACTGTCCACTTGTGATTGGATAACTTGAGACGGATGCTAATATCAAGAGTAGACGGGGGAGTGTGGGCTTTAGAACTGGCCCAGGCCAACATAACAAAACAAAACCCCTTCTACATATTTTATCAACTACTGACTTTCCTTTACCAAAAACAAACAAAAGACAAAGTACTTCGCTAAACACGACACAAATCGACAAAACTTTCCAACAAAAATGGGGGCCAACTACAGTGAGCAAGCCTCCAACAACGTCTTTTTAAGCCTTTAAATGTTGTTTGGTCCATGACGTAGCAGACACGGGTATGCAGGAGGGAACCGAAGATGAGGCAGCACACACGAAAGTGAGAAAGCAGCACAGGCATCTGCACTCTGAAAGTCGGAACAAACACACAACACAAAACCACGCCACATGAAGGAGTGTAACATGTGCAGTGACTCCTGAGGCCAAGGCTGTGATTAGAAGAAATTAGTTTTGTTTCTAAGGACCATCTGGAAAGTCATCTGTATCTTTCTCTTTATTTCTCTCTTACACACAATACACTCAGATACACATATGCATGCACATGCGCACACACATTCATACACACCAACACACAAAATTGCTAAGGGCTGTAGCATTTGGCCTGGCAATTGAAGCAGGAAGTCTCTCTATTAGGCAAGAAAATATGGCAGCAGTTGTGTATTATTCTCTTTTTGATAACTGTAACATCTGCAGCCATAGTGACTTCAGCACAGCCTTCTCTCCTCAAAGTCTTCCTGGATGCAGCCCACTCGCTTTCAAAGTTGTTTTAAATCCAGTCTGAACAGACCAAGCTGTTCATCTCCTCAGTTTTCCAGGAAGTTAGAGCTAGCCCAAAAATCTATGGAAAATAGAGAATAGGGAAACAGAAACAAAGGATTAGATGAGAGTCCACTGAATTAACCTACTACTGATTACTCTTCTTGTTAAGAATGTGTTGCATCTCGAGTGGTAAAGTGCTCAAGCTCCCAGTGAAATTAATTAGTGCTGCCTTTGGGTCCAGTTTTCATTTTGATGTTAATAATGTCATTAAACATTCTAGCTCATCTTGCTCTAGTGTGAGAAGGATGTGGGCCAAATGAAAAGCCTAAATGAGGACACTCCAGGGCTTCAGAAGAGTGAAGGGTGGTACACATTCAGCCAAAAGAGCCAGGATAATATAGTCCACTTGGCAGACATTCTGCAAAGAACTGTCTTCAATTTCTCAACCAATTTAATGCCCGTCCTTAACCCTTGATTATAATAAAACACCAATTCAAATGGATACGTAATTAATACATTTATTATTTCCAAAACGTTCTTCTCTGGTGAGAAGAAGAATATTTCATTATATTGCTACAGGATGTAGCCTGAGAATCTTAACGTTGATATCTAACAATGAAAAAATGTAACACTCACAAATCTTCTCATAGTTCTACATCAGCTCTGACAGACCCACTATGCACTGCAGTGAAAGGGCTTTATTGGAAAGATAATAATCCATCTTGTTTGTTTTCTGCAGCATTTCAAAAGTAGGACATTGGTATAACAGGGAAATGCCTGAGCTCAGCACATGCTAGCCTAAACATTTTTGTATGCTTCCTTTATACCTCTGACAGTGCTGCTGTTTTAGATGACAAAGCCTTACTCGTTGGGGAAGATGTCTATTGATGTAAGACAAGGACCATGTAAATCAGTGAGCAAATGTTCTCTGTTGATTGTCAGCGCACAGATTTTTGTTCTCGCTGGATTTTGCACAGGGTGTCGTCTCATGCATAGTAATTACAGACCAGCAAACATTTCAGGATCAGTACGACTGTGGATGTAGTTGCAATGTCTTTACTTCAATCTTTTTGAGTGTCTCTTTATTTCTCTCTGCCCTGAATGCCATCCTGCATGCTGGGACTTTCTTTCATAGCCTGATTGCAATTAAGTTAAAAAGCTGCAAGAAAAGCAAAAGAATAGAGCCTCCCCCCATCCTTACTCAGGGGGATTAGTGAGGCTGATATCTTCAACACCTGCATGTTCTGTAACCCTTCCAGAAACCCTGAGTCTAGAGAAACATTGATAATAAAATTGAAAGTGAGAAGATGCTTAAAAGAAACTAAGAAAAATCTGTACTTAATTTTTTGTTGTGAAACTCCACTCTAGCAGCAGCCCAGAAAATACATTATCTATCAATATTCAAACAGATCCATGACACTTTTGGTCAAGTTGTGGGACCCGAGGTCATAATTGGAAGGATATTTATATCAGTTCATTACAATACAAATAATACAAAAACATTGCAATGTTAGAATTCAAATAGTGACTACCTTTATAAACGAATACCTAATTGCACACCAAGTCTAAAGATTGCTGTATGTGTTGTATATACTGTCTTGCTGTACATCGCATGATGTGTAGACTACATATGCATAGACTAAACTATATGATAATATATAACATGAAATAAAGCAATTCTCCCTGATATTTGGGTAATTTCAGAATCTGATGAGTTACTGGGACCATTAATTTGATGTCTTGTTCTTGAATATTAAACTAACCAAATTACCTACAAACTAGGTCGTAATACAGCTAATATTATACTATACATAATTTTGTAGAAAAAATGAAAGCAGAGAAAAAAATACGATAATTGATTTATGAAGTACTTTATGACTAAAGACTGGGTCAGCTTATTTGATAATAATGCTGTAGATAATGTATTACATTAGGTATAAAGGGTTTTGGGTGTTTGGGATTTTTAAGGTATTTCAATACATGCTTGAGTGCACACCACACCTTCAGTTCATTGATTGGCTTGATGAGTTAATACAACACCATATAACTTGGTCTGGCAAAATGTTTTTAAAAATGGCAAATTCTCTCTCGCTCATTAGAACTCCTATGACTGTTGCATGTTTTTGTTTGGCCAACAGTGACAAGACTTAACTTTCAATTGTGAACTGTGTTTCAATGAAGAAGAAAGCAAGGCTGCTTTCATATTGCTTTGGTACACAAGAGCCACCAAGGTGTAGTACAAACCAAATAATGTCTATAATTTCCACTGGCTATCTGACATGGACACTCTGGCATGCCTCAGTCCTTTTCAGACTGTAATGTTTTCAGAAGACCCGGAGCAGAAACTGACAGTGCTGTAATTCCATTTGAACCTGCAACCCCTAACTACATAAAAACCATTATGCTTTCAGACTATTACATTAAGTGGCCAGATGTAGCTTTAACTGTCTCCAAAACTACTCCTGACACCGTTATTATTTGCATTCATCTAATAGATAATTGGCGATGGCTCATTTCAGTTGGCTTTAAACAAATTCTGGAAGAACAAAGCATTAAGAATTGCATTACTGCTCTTTCTTATGCTTGCAAATAGGGCCATGGAGTGCTTCCATTGGCATCTTTAGGGATGCATTCAAACTGCCATTACCCAAAAGACACTGCACAAAACCGCCGTAAATTCCTTCATAATGTGAAAGCTGTAGTGGCAGCCCTGACAAAGTTTTAAAATCCCCCCAAGCCCTGCCAAAAATCATTTCTGATGGTCACCTCCACCCTTCCACTTAAAAACCAACACAGATATGACTCTATTACTATTTTTAAATGATTTTAAACCTCGTGTACTTTAATTATTTGTAATAATAACATTTTCACTTTTGGGTTTGAGACAGTGAAAATGTTATTATTACAAATAGAGAAAAAGCATCAGTAAAAGTAAAGCCCTCTTGGCCTTCGTTGAGACGAAGTGAATATATAGAAATAAAAATAAAACATTACATGCTTTGGATCTCTTTATCTTGCAGCTCACATGGTCTTCAACCTGCAGTTCATTTTGTTTTCCTCATGCACGCTTTGCTTGTTATCAATAGTTGCATTGCGCAGCCCTGTCAGTGTGTGGTGTCTTTTTATGTATTTATTTTGTTTCAATTAATTAATTTATTTTGATTTTGGTTTCTATTTCATGCATATGGTGAATATAGGTAATGTGGGGACATCATGTAAAATGGCATAATCTAGCTATGGAACTATATGCTATGTGAAAACCAACACAGAATTACCTAAGCTGTGAAACAATTATTTTGATTAATCTGACATCATCAGAGGGGTCGTACTCTAGGCAGTATTCTCAGTATAATAACCATTCAACCAAAGGTCATATTTTTAGTATACTGTAAGAGCCCAGACCCAAACACAACAAAAACATTGAAGATAAATGAACTCAGCTGGCTCAGAGAAGAGGATTTACTTTTCTCTTCTCTCAGTTAATCAGAGACAGGGTGGATTTGGGTAAAATTAGATAATTTTTGCAATTTTATTTCTCTAACGCTTTCTGTTATCAATCTAGTATTTCAGAACAACACATTGAGACTTTTGGAAATCTCCAAGATATTGTCTAATCATATCAATAAGAAAATTGTAGATGAACTGATAAAATTGACCAAATTCAGTCGATTTTAGCCTCTGGGGCTCTGTGACGTCACATCCCTGAACTGATGTAATTTTGATCCCATGGGGCCACTACCAAAGCTTAGTGATAGCAATGTTGGATTGTTCTTATTAGACCAAGAAACACATCGCTTATTTGTTACACATTAACTGTCTCATTACCTCAGTTGACCCTAACTAGCTATTTAAATGGATGGATAACATCCAATCAAGACATTTTTCCAGCCTTTGCTAGCTAGATATGTTATGGAATATTTTCCAATGTTACCTAGCTAGCTTTGTTTGGGACTTTTCTGTTAGCTAGTTTTGTTGGGTGATAAAGATTTACCTCTAGCTGACTAGCTAATATTGTTGTGGGATGTCATGATATACTAATTTGGGATAACATTTCTTGTTTCAAACCATACACAAATGTGTCATTGATGCAAAACATTGCTAAGCACCCCGAACGCCTTTAGTGTTAGGCTGATTTGACCTCATGAATGTTGCTGATGTTGTAGTGCGGCGGTGACAGCATCAAATGCAGACTGTGTTCAATGTAGGGTTCATTTCAGGTTTTTACTTCATATATTAGGGCTACAACAAGCCATTATTTTTTCTAACTATTATTCCCTGTTCCAGTGACAATAACTAATTTAACTTCAATGGACTGGCATCTAATCCAGGGTGTATTCCCGTCTTGCACCCAGTGTTCCTTGGATAGGCTCCAGATCCATCGCAGCCCTGACCAGTAAAAAACGGTTACTGAAGATGACTGACTGAAAATTTATTTCAATTACAAATAAGGAATTTTATGACACAAGAAACTTGAAATTTGAATATTCAAATGCATCATGCTTATCTCTTTCTGTCTTTATCTAAACAGTGCTAAATCAGCAGTCTACACTTAGACATTGCCTTACCATTCATCTTAACAAGCCAAAATTAAACAGGCTAAACTTAACCGGCCTCATTAAACTATGAAATTGCTACGCTAGTATTTCACATATTTTATTACTTTTGACTGTACCATCACAAAAATATCAAGCTGTTTCCATAAAACATGATGTAATGCTGGGCTAATGTTTATGTGTTAGTTTATTTAACTGCTTTCGTTTTAAATGTTCGTGTATTATTGCTCTCCACTTTACAAATGTGACATTGCATCATGCTTGTACTTTTCTTAGTGGGAAAAACTCCCAGTTTTAACGTTTTAGGTATTGCCTTCTTTGACTGCTCTCTCATTGTCACCATCATTCAAAGTTCAATATGCAATATGCGATTTCTTCTATTGTGGTAGACGTGTGCATCGGGCCTGAGATCCGTGGGACGTTTTTACTCTCATGCGGGCTGTCAAATATAGATTGCGGCGCAAAGATTAAAAGCACATATCCAATGTGACCGCTATTTAATAATAGCATTCCTCCACTTTAGTTATTTTTTCCAGAAATAAAAGAGCCCTGCTCACCCTCTTGCTTTCTATCGGTCACACTTTCAAGGTTCAAGGTTCATTAACCCCCTTTTTTTCCGCGTTTGGTCTAGACTGTTCCTGGCTTGTTATAATCTAAACGCACAGCCTACTGTATATGTTGCAAGTGAATTCAGTGAAAAACAGTCAGTCTGTTTTTTTGTGTTTATTAAAAAGAGAAAAAACCTGTCTTAACAGTGTTTAAATGACTTATTTGTTTAATTGGACCAACTGGAAACAGTTCCGCACACAGCGCTGGTTCAAAGAAACAACAGAAGCAGCGCTGCCGCTGCCGCAAAAGGCTTCAGTAGTGTATTGCATTCTACCCAAAAATAGAGGCCTATGTGGTCTTACATTCGGTTAAGTAAGCGATGATTATCGATAAATTTTCATGATCGGTTTAGACGGTTTTGTCCACTAATCGTTGCAGCCCTATCATATACATGCAATTTGTGAGTGCAAACATACATACATTCAGCAGATCCCACTCATGTTCATGCTAGTTTCCTCCCTTTTCAAGCACATAGGAGTATGTTAGCTTGCCCAGACACCAACGGGAAAGCTAGATATGCTTCCGTTAGCTAGGTAGACAGAAATATTGTTACTGAGCTAATGATACTAAGCTTGATAACATCTGCAGAATAAAAATGTGCAAGCTGATTTACCAACAATTACCAACAAGGATTGTGACTTTTGAATGAGCAAAATAACAAATCTTGTCCATTTTGCATGTTGTCTCTAATGAATATGTAATTTGGGATGTTTAAGCAAAATAGAGGGCGGTGTCTATGCAAATAGATTAATTTAGCACCTGCAATGTGATTTACCAAGCCTGAAAGTTACTCCGGGAACAGCTATTGGTTGAGCAAACTAATACCATCAAAGAGCAGGTATTACATTTGCAGAAGCCCATTTCCGTCAGTTGCACAGAAAATTATTGCATTTACTAAGTTTAAATAATAAAAATGTTTATCAAAATTTTGCCTTAGTATCTCAAAAATAATTAGAACGTTTCTCAGAACGATGACTTATTATTAGCATGGTAAAGTTGGTTTCATTATAGATGTTATTATAGCAACATACACTCTATTTGCGCACGCAATTTATCCAATTGAACACGCTAATTAGTACTTGTTATTTGGGATTTTTGTCAATCAGGGCCCTGGTGTCTTAGTGTGCTAAATATGACAGCATGCAACCAAACTGGGGTAATGTTCATACAAATGTCACAGATATTTCAGAGATAAAATAAATACCATGCACAGATTAACAAAAAATATAAATTAATATTCCAAAAGAAATCTAGGTTATAAATCTTGGCACGCTGCTTGCTTATATTAGATCTAGTTAAACGCCCCCGTGTCGCACGTCTGAGTGGTAGTCTGTTTACAAAATTATATTTTCAAAGACAATCACACTAATGCCATATAACACTGCAGCAACAGTGCAAGGATTCAATTATTTAGTATAATGAAAGAGATAAGAGGATCAAATTACCCCCCCCCCCCTTGTAAAACTGCCATACCTCTTTTCCATCCCCTTTGGATTCGTGTCATTATTTGGTATCACTATTATTGACATTTTAATTCCATCCATATTTGAATTTTCCACACCATGTTGCTCTGGACTAGGATTTTTGGGATTTCCTCATGTCAAACCAACACGTTACAATCAGGACAAACCATGCTGAGGACATGATTATGTAGAACTATCTCGGTAAAGCATTGGAGTGTTTCATGGTGCCAAGCACCGTAGTTTCATCCTTCAGGAAAGGCAAAGTAAACACTCAAACAAGATATGTGGATCTTTCAAAAGTAAAAAAAAAAATACCAGCATTAACTAGTGTAAAATGTCTAGAGTAAATAAAACAGTAAATCTGACTAAGCAAATCTGGGCTACTGATCCGAAGGTCGTTGGTTCAAGCCTCAGCACTGCCAAGCTGCTACTGTTGGGCCCTTAACTTTCCCTGCTCCAGGGGCACTGTATCACCCTGCGCTCTGACCCCAGCTCACCAACATGAAGAAAGAATTTCACTGTACTTGTATATGTGACAATAAATAGCATTCTATTCTATTAATACTCGATTACGCTATGTCACATTACTTAAGCTATTACAATAATAGGCTGCCTAGCAAAGCTAGCTAAGTGGTTTATTTATTTATTTTTTACTGTGTTACATTTTAGCGCTGCTATATTAACTGTCTTCTTTTGGTGAAATTTGTTTAGGGCATTTTCAGGGCAATTTAAACATAAAAAAAAAAAAAAAAAGGTAAAAATAAAAATAAAAAATAATATAAAATGGCGACACTGTGTCACATACGCGTGACCCAGTGTGGTGGTCGCCATGGTGACGGCCGCCACGTGCACGACATTTGTTTGTGTATGTGTGATTGTGTCAAGTGTATCCACCTGTTTCCAGTGTTGCCAATTTGGGGAATTTGTCGAATTTGTCACTGCGACTTTTAAAAACGTTTTGCGACAAGGAGCTATTTTAGCTATTTTTAAATATATTTGGCGATTTTTTAACGATAAAAAAAAAAAACTACATTTGTCCAATGGGTTAAACATCCACACCCTTCTCTATGAGTATTTGCTGATCTCCTACACGAACTTGTCCCCAGCCAAGCCATGTTTTTTTGAATTCCACCAATCACTGAGTAGTGCTGAACGCTGAGTTCTCGCTCTCAGGTCTTGCTCCATGCAGTAAAAATGGCAGGAAAAAAATATGAGCAGTATGTTTTCATATTTGGCGACTTTTTGTAAAAAATTGAGACTTTTGTGTGTGGTTTTGGAGATTTTCAGTGGGAAGGGTTTGGCAACACTGCTTAAATATTAGCTTAAATATCCCAGTGTATCCATCCTGCTTTGTCTCTCGTTGTTGATGTCATGTTGTTGAATGGTCTTGATGTCTGCTGTTCGTTTAGTTCGTGTTTAGATGAAGCAAAATTAAGTACATGTTAAACGGCTTTGCGCCTGTGTCCTGCCTCCCCGTGACTACAATCGTGACACACTGCATCTACAAGTGTGTGTAGTGTAAGTGTATAGCAGTGTTCTGTGGTTATACAAGACTACTGTAATAAAATAAATTCTAATAAAAGTCAGAAGTCCAATGTAGAATTACTTTGTTCCATATAAACAAATTGACAGTCTAACCACAGTGTAATATGAATACATGCATATGAATTTATTTTGTATGAAAAGTAGCTTACACAGTAGAAAACCAGCACCTGTAGCTCTAAATTGGTAATAAAACCATTTCTGCTGATTCTGCAGTACAGTAAGCATCTGTTGATTCTCAATATGTGGCTCCTAGTGTATTGCAGTTCAAATTTAAATATGCCTTTTACATTTACATTTTCTTCTTACTATAACATTGTTTTTCTTAAAGACTTGGGTTGAAAATTCACACAAGTCCTCAGACCAGCAAGCATTTTAGTCTCTCTCTCTCTCTCTCTCTCTCTCTCTCTCTCTCTCTCTCTCTCTCTCGTGCACACACACACACACACACACACACACACACACACACACACACACATGTTGGCAGGTAGAGGCAGTGAAAAGCACACTCAGTGATGGAGGGTAGTTAATAAGAGGGTGTGTGTGGAGTGGAAAATGTGAAGTGTGTCTGCCCAGCACAGGAGTCTGGACTCATGCATTCTTAACCCACTGATTCCCAGGCCACACACACATCTATTTCTACTGACTCTGCAAAACAGTTCATAAATAATGTTATAGTACAATATTGTATGCTATCAAAATATTAATGCAAACATCTATGTATCCCTAATTCAAGTAAAATGTAAATATACCTGAACAACATTTAATGAACTGTAGTATATACCCTCACAACAGAACTGCATCGGAAATAGGCATCACCAAATGGAGTTGAATTTGAGGTTGTTTGACATATATTATTTTATTTTATGAAGAGTAAAAAGATAAAAGCTCTAAATGAGACACTGGAGAGTGCTGATTTTCCATGCAGTCCAGGACGGCATGGAGGGAATGAGTTCAGCCGAGCTGAGAAGAGAAGCCACAAGAGACTGCTGTTCAGTTTCATTACACACACACACACACAAAAGAGAGAGAGAGAGAAAGCATGCCTATGCATTATTTCAAAACAATTTTTATCAGCATAACTGAAGACCATAAAAATCAGCATTATAGGGTTTATACGGTCATGTTAAATTGGTATGTTAATGGCCATGTTAATAATATGGCTTTGTGTTTGATTCTGGTTTGATTCAGATGATTTGTGGTTCATTTGGTATTCTTTTAAACCAGTGAGGCAAGATTTCAATAAGAGGAACACTATATCTGATAGCATGCCAAGACACTGCAGAATGACTCGCTGGCTGTTCAATTCCTGATTCCTAAAAACCTGGTCACATGACTACCAGTGCCGTTGTTCCTTTTTAGTTCGTCCTCCTCCATACAGTACATACTGGCTAAATGACTACAAACTCATTTTAACCCCTTAAAGTCCCAAGGGCCATCGGAGGTTTCAGACTTCCATTCTCTTATACATACATACATACCTTTTCTATTAGTTTTACTGTAGTCATTAAATAATGTACTTTAAGATGAGTGACTGAATAATAAGCTGAGAGTTTAATTCAATGAGATTTGCATCTCCTACGAACTGTAGCTGTAATCATAAAGGCTATCCTTTGCTCATCCCACGACTCTTATTTCAACCAAAAATCCTTTAAACACATTAGTACTGTTTGTCTTTTTCTATATGACTGTACACTGTAATGATTTATAATCCCACTATCGGGTGTCCCCCAGAAGAGGATGGATTCTCCTTTGAGTCTGGTTCCTCTCAAGGTTTCTTCCTCATGTTGTCTCATGGAGTTTTTTCTTGCCACTGTTGCCTCTGGTTTGTTCATTAGGGATCTAGATCTACATCCAGATTTCTTTGTGATGATGTCTATTGTTAAAAGCGCTATACAAATAAAATTGAATTTAAATTTGTTACAATTTTCATGACAACTTGAAAAGTGAAAAGCTATAAACGATTAAGTTTGGGATGAGAGGTGGGGTTAGCAGTTCTAGCTTTTCTTACAACTGCATTTGTATTAAATTAAATGAAATGGCCTTTGCTTGTTAGAATTCTTACAAATGTTGTAGGAGATTGTGGTGGTAAATAAATTAGTATGAATGTATTAGCAGGAGATTATGATAATTATAATTTTTTTAATTGTTGATACATTTCAGAAAAGACTGTCTTACCCTTAAACTTGTTACAGTTTTAACCAGCTTGTTAAGAACTGAGAATAGCCTAGGACAAAATATAGTATAGTCCAGATTTGTATTCCTATCTTAGACTGCTCAAATGTCCATGCAGCACCGACTTAATGGTAATTAATGAACATGTGTAAGAATGTATTGGAGGAATGTGTGGCTTTTTGTGCCCTCCCTGCAAATGATGCTTCTGGTCCAGCTGGCTCAGGACTTTGGGTGTAGTACAAGAACACAAGTCAAACATCCTCCCTCCGCACTCTCCTCCTCCCCCACCTCCCTGTGTCACAGTGATAGATTAAGCCCAAATAAACTCATTTGTCATTCAATTAACATACTCGCCATAACGTAGTGAGGATTATGAAGTAATCTAGGCACTGGGCTGGACAAGAGAGAGAGAGGAGAGGGATTGCACCTATTAAAACATCACTACGGAGAGAGGCCAGCACCGGCAGCATGGCCAAGTGCACACATCAACACTCGCAGTTTCACGCAATGCTGACTCTCATTGATGTGAATTTCTTTTTATTGTTATCATTAGTCTGATTAATCTGTTTTGCTAGGGCTGAGTCATACAGTTAGGAGGCAGCGGTGTATGAGCTTCATCTGTTCTGAGTTAGTGCCCAACCCTCTACCCTGCTCAAGGAAAATATGAAGTTGTTGTGCATTTGTATTTTAAAGGGAATATTCCGAAGGCACTCTGGGACAGGTTCTAATGAATTTAAATGAGTGGCTCTATTTATTTTCCATGTTATATTTATTTTCTGTGCCTTTTCCCTGTAAATTGAATCAAACCCTCCAATGCATGTATTTGTCATGAGTAATATATTGGCCTGCTCTTCTGATGGCGCTTGGGTTATGAAGCTGTTCATTATTGATTTTCTTTTTTTTCTGTCTTTTTTTTCTTCTCGCCCTGCATTCTTGGAGGCCAGTGTTTAAGACCGCAATAGAGGATTCGTATAATTTTGTGCTTAGTTAGTAGATATTGCAGAAGGCAGTTTCAGTCCTATTAAATGTGCTGCACAGCTTTCTTAAAGAGAGTGACAAAAACTCCAGGGCAGAGTGACTGTGACCTTTAGCTCTATGCCCTCCACTCCCCCACACTCCCACTGAATAGACTGCACTTTGCACTGCCTTGCAGCCTACGTTCTTCTGGTTGCCTTATTCCACCAAGTCAATTGGAGTGTTATTTTCTCTCATGCTGCATAACTGAAATACTTGACTTTCATTGGGGTGCGCTAGAGCGCCTTATTGCAGAGATAACAGTTGCCCAGACGGTGTGAACCTGGCACATTCTGTACCAGTCAATATACAGTATATCTCTCTTTAGCTTGGACATCTGGAATATGTTTAAACCAGTATGTAATGAAGAGTAAGAAAATGTAGAAAAAAAAAAAAGAAAGAAAAAATAAGTCATTAGGACTGTTACAATGTGATTTTTGCAATTCATTGGGTGAACTGAATCACCCATTAACCCGAGTCCTATGAAAATAAGCTAATTGTCCCCATTAAACATATAAAGGTTTATCTACTTAGCAGAAATCCTATATAAAGATTTTAGGATTTTCATATTATTTAAACTGCATTGTGCATCAATGCTTTTATCCAGAATGTGTTGCTAATAATCTTCATTTGTTCATATACATCACTGTAGAGGATTAGCAGAAAAGGCTGATTTACTGTAATTTAGTTTTTAACTGTAATTAATTTCTACTTAAAATAAGTCCACTCTAGTTAAAATAAGCCAGTCCACTGTGTGTGTGTGTGTGTGTGTGTGTGTGTGTGTGTGCGTGTACTTCATCACAGGCAGGAAGTAAAAATGCTAGGCATTTCCTGAGGAGCA
>JAOUQW010000042.1:12948427-12961298 GCA_028565825.1 Olivaichthys viedmensis | reverse complement strand
TGCCACACGATTGGCTGATTAGATAATTGCATGAATGAGAAGGTGTACATGTTCTTAATAAAGTGCTCGGTGAGTGTATGTAATAATACAAGACCAGTTTAGGAGCTTGGTGAAGGAACTATTCTAGAAAACTACATGTTTTTCTTGTCCATTGGGCTGTTTTTGTCATGCCGACCTGGCAACCCTGGTCACAGCGGCTAGACAAAGGCAAGATGTGCTGAATGAATATATGCTAATAAAATCACACTATTTTCACGATTTTAACAATGTTTATATCGCATACCTGCAATATCTGGTGTCTTGATCATTTAAAACAATAATAGCTACTGCAGAAGGAATATCACAGTCACGTACATCAACTTCCCCCCCATCTAACAAAGAAATTCAACATACTAAACAGGATGTTTTTGACTTTCCAATTTTCCAAATGTTGTAAGAGCCACAGTTGACCATAAGAAAACAGGAATACAGTTTAATTACACACTTTGTCAGTAAACTTACTTTTCCTTTTTAGTCCCAAGCTTTTTGACAGCTCTATGATTGACCATTTGTACCATTTCTCAGTGGTTTTTAAACCCTGTGTTTCACGCAGAAATTGACAGTCCCTGTCGCAGTTAGCATGATTAGCTACAGCCTTAGTAAATTAAACATTAATGTCAGACACATTGTGAGTGCATATTACAGCCACATCAAGTCTCCATTGCATAGAGTTGCATCAGAGGTTTGGGATGCTTATTATATTAGTTCTTGTATTATATTATATTAGTTCTTATACTTTATAGTAGTTCTTAAAATAATTCTCATTCTACTAAATTGCACAGATACCTAACACCATGAACATTTTTCATTAACGTTGCCTTTAAAGGACTATGTATTGTGTTTATGAATGTTTTGCCTGTTAAACTGCTGACACACCAACCAACTAAAATATTTGTGTCAAACTCACTTGAACACATCAAACAAATGTTATGGACAGAGTGACATGATGCCCCACTGAATCAGTGTTGTTATTTAGTCATGCCAATGCTAAGTCCATATTATACATAAAAACACAGCTCCAAAAGACATCAATGCATCGATAAAATATCACCAAAAACATGTATAAATTCCCATTTGCATTTTGCAAATTCAATTCCTCCATTTCGTTCATGCTTTTAAAACTGTTCAGAAGCACGACCAAGGAAGTGAAACTCCAAGTGGAAGTATAAAATATTTGGACAATTGGCTGTAATTGGCTATGAATGTTGAATCCTGTTGCTGGAACCATAGATCAGTTCTCCTTGATGCCACAGCCATTCATATGACTCCTTCTCCTATTGATGCTTTTAATTGTAATACTAGCTAGCATACTGTAGATAGTGGGGAAAATGCTTCAAAAGCCAGGTTTGTCCCTCTGGGAGAACCCTTAAAGGTTCTATGTAAAACCCTACAACAGAGTGTTTCACTATTCGGAAGCTAGGAACCCTTAACCATCCAGAGAACCTGTGAGGAACTCTTTTTTTTTCTTTTTTCTTTCTTCTAAGAGTGTACAAATTTGAGAAATACAATAAGAAAAGTGGTCTTCTTGAAACCTCCATTTGAAAAGTGGTTTTCGGCAGGTATTGTGTGCCCGTCTCTGTCATACTCCTGTCTGAAAAAGTCAGATGTGTGGTGATAACCTGATCAGTAGTGATGAACGGTACCACGCACCGCTAGATTTACTGCTCTCCAAGCACAGCGTGGGTGAGCTGGCATGTGTGGGACATCTGAAAATGAGGCTAGGTTATGAACTTGGCTGAAACTAAGCCAGACCTCTGCACACAGCAGGAGCAATGAGTGCAGCCCAGCATGATTCATGATGGCTACTCACAGTTCAGTCACTTTCTGGTTGTTCTGGAGTGTTTTAATTAAACACCTTCAGAAATCACCCACACTAAAATGAGCCCATCCCTGAAAATCCAAGAAACATGAAGATAGGAAAAGGCAGACTCGGCTGTTGCAGCCAAGGCCTCGGGGTAAAGCCAGACTCTCAGTGCTTGATGAATGAGCGGCTTTATGATAGAACGTTTCAGGGCTTTTTCGTGCTCTCCTCCAGCTAGCTGCCAGTATCGTCCCTCCAACCCCCAGTTTGAAGTCTGATTTATGCATCTGCTCCCCTCATTCCTGTGTGTGTGCTACCAGAGGAGTGTAACCACACGCTTAATGTAGCAGCCTCGGTCGCAATGCAGAAGTCAGGGTGCCACTAGACCTAATGCACTTTTAAATTATTTCTTACCTAATCTATTCTGACAGGGTTAAATTCTTTGCTAATCATTACGTGATTAAATTGCTAGGGCTGAACTAGCATGGAAATGGTGGCTGCTGTGTCTCTGTGCCTTGATAGAGCCATTTTAGTGCCGTACCACCAGTGGCTCCTCAGATATTCATTGGGCTTGGCATTCCTGACATGAGCCCTAAATCTTTCCTCCTTCCCTTTAACTCTTCATCTTTCTCCTGTCACTCTGTCTCACCACTGCCATACTATCTCTCAATTACTCATCCTCACTTCTCACATAACCACACTTGTGCCTTCAGGCTAACAGCATGACCTGTTTTATATGATTCCTACTGAGGCTGGGTTTGTACCTGATATTTCTTCTTAAAAAAGATCTTGTGACTTAAGAGTTAAAGTGTTGTTGTTTTTTGTACAAAATGTTCCTTTATATAATCATAAATCTAGTCTATGAATGCAGATATTATGATGCTGAAGATAACAGAACAAGCCAAGACTACACAGCAAAGTATCATGGACAACAAGTGAAAACTATTGATATAAAAGGTCACCATCTTCTTTTAAGAATTTGTGAATGTAAGAGTAAGTAAAATGGCTTGTTTTGATAAAGGGGAGGTCCCTTTAGTATATCTTACCATTTAAAGAACACTATTCTTGCAGTAAAGTACATTACTAACAGCTCATCACTCACCACTGAGACTGAGGCATTCGTCAGAATATAACAAAAGGTTTACGGTGTAAATTGGCAAATTCTTCAAGTAAACTTGCAACCCTCAGTCAGGAAATTGAAAATGGGACGATGCCACAGGTTTCAACCTGACAATGACACAAAGCTTGAGGGTACAGTGGCTGAAGGGCAGGAATGTGAATGCCCTTGAGTGGCCAGGTCAGAGCCCTGACATAAAGCCCATTAAAAATCTTGTAATTCTTTATTTTTGTAATGGGAGGCATCACACAGTACAAAGATACTGATTTCACTATATGTACAAGCCTGTTCTTTCCTCATCTATATTATGGGTTTTCAATTTTAAAACTCAGTTTTTAATTATTTTTATGTAAAAATGCAAGGGTTAAATCAATATTAGAGTGGCATATAATTCTTCATGAATACCTTTCCAATATGGTTTCAGTTTAGGACAATCCCAGGAAATATGAATGTGGTCTCCAATCAGTCCACAGTACCGCCAACAATTCTGAATTGTTTTTATCATATTTTAAATATAACTAAGGGTGTTCTAATATATTTCATTTTCAGTTTTTAACTGAATTCTTTACATGCTGGGATACGGGTCACTGTATGTCCTTGTTCACATAACTCTTCCCCGGTTTTCAATTAACTTACATTTTCAATTTCTCCAGTTCTCATTTTACTTTTATATTTATTGTGTCTCCCAAAGAGAATATTTCTAGGCATCGATATAATTGTGACACTAATCTTTTCATACTCTTTCCCTGAATAGTCCTGATGAAAATGAAGTAGGTAGGTTCTTTATCTGATTTCAGTCTTTTTGAGTAGTGGGATAGTGCCTCACTTGTAAATACATAAAAAATCTTTGAAGAATAACTCAAAACCTTTCTGTAATTGTTAGAATGATTTCACTACCTATCAATCAAATTGTTCTGATATAGTATGCCCCCTGTCAGCCAATCTCTGGAAACCACTATTTAAACTGCATGGAAGAAAATCTGTCGTCTCTGCAATTCTCATTGCTCTGATAAGGGTGCTGATACTGATAAGAGTTCTTTTATCATCTTTCTAGCAATGGACCAGATCTTTAGGGTGCACCTTATCCATTCAATTCCTATCCTTATATATATAAGTTTATTCTAAGAGTCTATCGCAAAAGGTACAGCAGGGCATGTATTTCTTTCCATCTAACCGTAGGTTTTCTGTTTTGCCATATAAATTTAGGTTAACTTGTCTAGTGGTTTAAAAACAGACAATGGTGTAAAAATAGGTAAGGACTGCAAAAGATAAAGCTGCCTAGCTAGTACAGTCATCCTACTTGTTTCTATTTGACCTAACAGAAATAGTGGTAGAATCTCTCATTAGGATGGGTCTTCTCTTTTTTGTATTTATAGTTTCTCATAATTTGCTTTATACAATTGTTATATTTTTGGTGGGATTACGATACCCAAATATCGAAATCCTTGTATTATCCACTTTAATGAAACATCTATAGGTAGCTGAATTGGCCAACATCCCGCCCGCATCATGACTTTTGTTTTGATTTGTTTATCTTGTATCTAGATACTTGTCCAAAATCAAGACGTTGTTGAAGGACTGGAATGGAAGTTAGATATATAGAGTATTATGTCATCTGCATAGAGTAAAATATTATGTGCATACTCTCCTTCTTTTGATAAACAGACTGAGATGGCCATATTTTTCATGGCTTTTATGGCTTCTTCTGTTTTATAAGTTAACAAACTTTGAGGTTGAGGTTGTATCTAATCTGATTTAGGCTTTTTAGAGTATGTTCATTCCTCGTTTATTTATGTTTTTAGTTTAGTTTATGGATATGATCCTCTAAATCATCCTGTTTTTCCCTACACACTTTTTTTTATCTTGAGGAGAATTCTATTATCTTTCCTCTTTCCATTAAAATAGACGGGAACATCATTGTCATTAAACTCAAAATATTAATTTAACTCTATTGAGTTATTGCATACTACCTTGAGGTTAGTTAACAATGAAACATTTAGCAGTATTCAACATACTCTTCATTTACCATTTTTGTTGTCATAACTACTGGCCCACAATCTAGTGTTATACGGCCAGTGTAACAATAAAGATGTCCATAATCAATTCTGTAGTAACTATTGTATACTTTTTGGAGAAAAGATGGATGTTTTTGGATATGTGCTCTAGACTGAGGTCTGTTGTCAGATGGAATCCCCATCATTATGATTAATCCCATAGGATGTTCAGCTAAAAGTGTTGCGATTTCTATGAAAGAAGCTTGACCATCCTTAATTTTGCCAATACATACTACTACCTTAATGCACTGCCCATTTTTAACTACCAGTACTTTTTGTGAGACAGAATTAGCAGTTCTATTAAATAAGTCTGCCACAACCATTTTCTTTCTATTTCCACAAGATGCACTAAACACCTCAACCCGATGTTTTTTTATGTTCATTTTCTGTTAAATGGGCTTGCTATAGAACAGTGCATATCCCTCCATCCTTCAACACTTTCTGTCTTTATAGAATATTTTGTCCCTTTAATAATCCTTTTAACTGAGATTACCAAGCAAATAAGAACATGAGGTGGCATAAAGCAATAAAACACATATGAACAGTATAGAAACCAGAAATGAACTTCCAAACAGCAGGTCACAATTTTTTGGGGAATTTTCCAAATTCATACACTTTTGCCCTTCTCAAATGTAAATATGACCCGCTCCTGTTCTAGTTTAGGCAGAGAGCTGTAACTGTCAGTTCCCTGAGGGATGAAATCCAAAAACCATACATTTATGCATCTTGGTGGAGCAGAATCTTCTTTTGGTTTTGGCACAAGAGCTCTGTGCACTCTTATCAATTTTATGTCCAAATCTAATGGTAGGAAATCTTCAATTGTAGGAAATCAGTCATAAATGACCGCTTTTTCCCTTCCCTCAATTATCGTATATTGAAGCTCAGGCTGTTTTCCAAATCGTACAATTTAACCGATAAGCTAGCTTCTCTATGGAGTAGGTAGCTACTGTAAGTACTTGGCAGTTTTGTTAACGTGATCTTGACAACTTCTATCAAGCTGACCTTACACTCCGCTGGAGTTCTTATCCAACTATTTGTTTCTTTTATCTTGGACATTGAGGGTCTCTGTAAGGATGACTTGGTGTCCTGGAATGTCGAATTATTCTCTTGCCGGAGTTTCTTCAGTTCTGTGAGCAATTTTGATTCATAGATCATCTACCCGATAAAGATGGTGTTAGTGGTGGTACTTTCTTTTCTTCCAAATTTTTCACCTTTGTTAGTCTTATTATGCACATTCATTGTTGTAAGAAATGTCTCTACTAATTTGGGCTGTATGTTATTGCAATAAATTAAGTATTTTCCTAGTTTAGGCTGTGAAACTGCTGAAGAGACATGGTTACCATGTAGTTTAACTAAGCTTGGACAATTCTGTAAAGAGGAATTGGCAGTTACTGTATTTCTGTGCATATTTTGGCATAGTGTGCAAAGTCGGTATAAAGGTATCCAAAGGCTGTAATTCGAGTAAAAAAAAAAAAAGAAAAGATATTAACGAGGTGATTTGTTATTATTATTACTCATTTATTACAACCCTTTTTAATGTTCTTAATTCTTGTCTTAATAGTAGACTTGGGCATTAATAATGCAACTATATTTTACAGCCATGCCTAATTCATGAAGTTCAGCTATTTTGGCTATATTTGTTTTCTTCTCTTTGTCTTTTGTCAATATTTTGAGGTTTTTATTCTTTTAGATGCAATGCAATGCAGAAATCTTTTTGTGTGGAAAAATTTGTTTTTCTGTAATTGCAAGTCCAAAGAACAACCCAATGGAGAAATAATGAAATAAAGCCCCTCTGGCTACGTATATGAAAGCCATCACCCCTGGGGTTTTGGTCAGATTTAAGGAAAAAAAAAAGATGGAGGCATTTATCGTCTTCAAAATGTCAGAATAGCTTGGAGGGAGTTGGTGATTATATGCATTCAATATCAAAAATAGGAGCTGTTTTGAGGAAATGTCAATGATAGAGTAAACGTTCTTACTGGATGGATAGGGGAGAGAGAGCAGAAAGAATGTTGGGGGAAAAAACATGTGAAGCACTGTAAGGCAAAGTGAAGCTCATTCTGTGTAAGTGTTTACCATTTGGCTCCATTCTTTTTGTCTCTCATGGTCTATTCTTGGTTCAACAGAAGCACAGCTCAGCTCCTCATGATTCTCGCCTTGAGGCGATCCTTACCTGTTGTTTTTCAGACTCTGATAGAAAGCAGAGGAACACATCCACAGCAACGTTTAGGTCACCTAGAATTTTCTGGAGATTGTAAGCAGCAATCAAACTCAACTCAATTTACATTCATTTTCAGCAGCCCAGTTCAGTTGGAAGAAATTAATTGAGGTATGTTTAATGAAGAAGACATTGATGAAACGGAAAACGATTTTCCCTGCCCTGATTTGACAACAGTACTAAACATGAAGGGAGCTGTGTAAATTATGATGCAGTGTGTTTGCCTGGAGTATTTTTATAATTACAGTAGTCGTGGTCATATTTCTTTCATTAATATGGTATGAAGGTCCCTGGGGCAGCTGTCAAATATCCACACAACAAACCAGCATGGGGAATCAACCAAATTTCAATTCTTGCTTACTGGAGAAAAATGTATTTCCTGTTGAACGTAAGCCCTTAAACATAACCCAGCCTTTGAAAGGTGTGCATCTTTAAAAGAAGGTAAAAACAACTTACACTTCATATAATAAACTGGTGTTGCAGATTTTAGTCAGTTTTTGTTCTGTAGCATTACTCATGCATTGTGTATTTATGACATGTCTATAGGTAAGCTGATGTGCTTTTTCACCTAAGTCATTTATTGAGTCACAAAAAATTATTCACCAGGAATTACGTACTGTATGGGGGAAATTTTAATGATATAGCAGGGAAATAAATTTCAAGTTAACAACATCCTGTACTGGAGAACTTTATTCCCTGTTCTACAGAGTCTCTACCCTGTTGTTAAACGCATTAAGTGGAAAAACAGACGATCACTGCAAAGAGGTCTTCTCTGCTGTTTGGGTTGGAGAGAGGATCTTACAAGCGACTCTATTAAAGATTACTGTACATTTACTAAAACGACTGCAGAAATTAAGAGGGCTAGTGGTAATGGTAAGTCTTTTGTAATGTTTTTTATATCAGGGTAAAAAAATGATGCATAACATTTTCTTGCTAGCTTTCCTGGCTTGAGCATTATGTATATGTATAGTTGTGCAGTTCAGTTGTAAGATGACAATTGACCTGTTATTGCCAATAAATGTGATGTTTACTTTGGGAGTCTAAAGAAAGAGTTTTTTCTTGAACTACCAAAATATTAAGGGTAGTTTAGAAAGTCCTCTTCTTCCTGCTACATGCATTCCAGCTGTGTGTGTATTTTCTCAATAGCTGCCCTTTTATTATTTGAAGCGTGTTGTATTTCTCTCCCTGCACCCTCCACCCCTTCCTCTGCGTCTTATTCAAGAATGAAGGACTGGGATCATGGCCCTTGTTCTGCTCTTTCCCCTGCTGTTCGGTAATCTGCAGAGGAAAACACATTTCACCGGCCTGATTACCCTGGGCACCCTCACAGGGGGTATGAATGGGACCGGATTTTCTTTTCCAACTTGTGCTGGCGTCTGAGTCCTGCATCAAAAAACCCCTAACAGGCTATATGAAGCAAGCATCTGAAGCCATAGGATACATGGCCCAAAAGTGGGTGCAAGTGTTATATGTCACATTTAGGAGTGATGGCTTTCAGTAATTTCCTATTTCCTTTAGTGGAAGTCAAGAATAATGTTTATGTGCCATTTGAGATTACCACAGTGGCATTAGGTCTTTCTTAGTGTCAGCAAACTGACTAGTTTTTTTTTTTTTTTCTCTCTCAAGAGCTCCCTGCCTGTTTGAACTGTTTTTCTTGAGTTTGTAAATTGTACCTTCATGAAGGCTCTGCATGAGTGATGTCATTGCTGGACATGATTCTGTTAAGATGGTCATAGAGCTCAGAAAGAACGAACAGGAACGAACACAGTGGCATATTAGATTTAATTATCTGGATGAATAGACAGACACAAGTTTATAAGGAAGTGTAAATACATTGACATGAATAAACAAAATTGCCATGAGCAGAGTAAACTTTCCTCATCAAATAATTACTTTTTCACACTATGCAATATTTGCATAGTGTAATTTTGCATAGTGTTCATAGAAGATCCTAGATTTGTAATAATATTGCATCTCAATGTCTGACATTATCCTGAGTCTGCATAAAGACTGCAAACTCGCCCTTTATCCTCTCCCTTTAAAGATGGTGCACTGCCTTTTTGTGTGATCATCTTGGAGTGTGTGATTTGTCAGCAATTGATGATGCTGGTCTACATTTGGGCACGGAACACATACAAACATCCTGGATTAGAACGTTATTATATTTATAATTGTGTATATTTGCATCATTACAGTAATAGAAGAAAAAAATATATATATTGTGTCTTTTAACCCTACAGACCATATATAGAAATCTGTCTATAGTGAATGAGAGAAGAATTCACTATTATGGGAAATAGGCCAAAAATCGGCGTTGCCAACCACTTTGTTTTCTTTTCAGTGTCTTTCCGCTGTTGAGTTCACCTAAACACAAATGATGGTCATGTATGACGTTTGGCATTTTATAAGAACCGTTTATTATATATTTGTTAAATAATATTTAAACTGTTTCAGAGAGCAGCCACTGTGTTTAAGCCTACATTGTTTTAATGACATTTTTGTATTATTATTCATTACTTTTTAGTAATTGCTTTATCCTGGTCAAGGTTGCGGTGGATCTGGAGCATGCATATCCTGGCAACACTGGGTGCAATTTGAAGAGAATTTTTATATAATGTTACATAAAATGTTACAATTTTAGTTCCATATTTTAATTCCTGTTAACTAAAATATTGCAGTGGTAGAAAACGAACACCCGTCAACAGGAAAACATTTCATGTTGTCTTTAGAGCATTGTGGCTTTACAATTCTTTGCATGAGAGTGTTTTTTTCCCCAAGCTAATAGCAACCCCCAGTTTGATAGTGTGGACCATTTTCTTCTTTCATCAAACTACATTGTAAATTTGTAGGAAAAACAGTTTGTCCTTCTATCTGGTGCATTGCTTGCCCTATCATTTTGTATGCAGATCAGTTTTTATACACATTTTAGTACCTTTTGGCTCTGGTAGGTTGCACCACAGCCAACAAGAGTTTATGAACTACTATATCCTATTATAATGTACAGTATATGCGTTTATTGAGTGTCATATTTTATTAGCTGAGCTTGTGTTGAATGTGGGGACGTATAATATTTATATAAGATATGCAAAAGCAGAAAGGCTGTAATGTAGGTTCAGAACCCTAACCCAGCCGCTCTTCTCATGGAGGCTTCACCACTCTCATCATAATTTCAACATTTATAGATGAAGGTTAAGCAGTGCTATGGTTAATATTGTAATGGAGTGCTCACATCAGGGTGCTCTATTCACATGGACATTGTGCTGTGTTCACCTCGCTCTCTTTCTGTTCCACTCGTCTCTGTCAGCTCCCCTCAGCGCGGTGGTTAAATTGTCCATAACGCATAAACACTCGTTTATAAAAGCTGACAGATATGGCGGTCGTTTACAGAAATTAATTACCTTCCAGTGTCTGGAGCCTCTCCTGTCAGTCACGCTAGACCAGACGCGCTGCTTCCACCAGAGACACCTCTACCTGCAGGGAGTTTGTGTGAGTAAGTGACAGAGGACTCCTGGTTGTAATTCAGAAATCGGCATTATTTACATTTTGTCCCCCATCACATTGCGATGTAAATGCATCAAAAGTCAAAAGTGTACACTATTTTTGCTGAATGTTTTTCCCCCGGACAAATTATGTTCATTAATCTGCTTTTGGTTAATAGAAGAAATCTGTTGTATGGCATCTTTACTCCCAAATGATAGGTTTAGCTGAGCTTGGATAACTTAATGAAAGCACCACATCAGAAAATGCCATGTTTCTGCTAATAGATAGTTTGTCCACCAAGTCATTAATAAAATAATTCAAATGTATGCTGGATAATTTTAACAGTAATTTCTCTACATGACAGTGTGTTGTTGTATTATTACAAAGGGATGCATAGTGCAATTTGTCATTAGGCTGATCATATACACCCTCATTAAAAACTCCCTGTCTACCTCTCTCATCTCTATTCATAAACCTACAGCTATCCATTCCAAATGTATACACACAGACAGACACATACATGCTCATAAACTGTACTCACCTACCCACTCCACCTCACATTAGAGTTAGTTGAAGACATACTGCAGGAAATGTAAAATAGAATCAAGCATTTTGAGGAACAAAGTGTCTGCAGAGTGATTTTATGTGCATTAATGTGCATGAATAGTGGTGGTACTATGGGTCGCATGGTGCAATATTAGAGGAACTCTATTAAACTTTATGGCTTTTGGTCTATGCATAGGCAACAAAGCTTAGAGAAATGAACCTTGACTAACCTTACACTTAACAAGCCATGATGAGCGATAAAATGCACTGCTTTTCTGTGGGGAGGGCTGGTGTTGATCAAGATGGATAAAGGAAACACGCCTGAAGGAAAGATTTATCACTGGTTTCTATTATATAGCTGCTTTGAGAATAGTGAAGTCTACTCAGAGTCCAGTGCATATCGTTCATATTAAAGTATTTGGCTCTGGTCGGAAAGTATTTATTCACCGTCCACCTCCAACCAATGCTGCTGTGCCACTGATACCGCTGTCTTTCCAGGCACCACTTGAGCTGTATTCCACTAGGCATAGTTCCAACTAGTTTGTTGTCTGAACAGCACTAACAAACATTCTTCAGTAGTGTGCATTCTCTAATGGTGACAGTTGGGTCTGATAAGCAACAACAACACAGGCTTTCCTGTGATAAGAGCTTCTTGATTAAAGCCTTCCATGAGCAAAGAGACAGAAAGGGAGAGAGAGAGAGCGCGTTAGTTTGTCTAGCACGACTTCACACACGGTTTGCTATCAAACTCACCCGCCTACAGCAATCTGTGGCTCATTCCACAATAACTCATTTCACATCTGTGGCTTGTTTGCAAACAACAGAGGGAAAACCGACTCACATATTTTTAAAACTTTTCAATATGCTGTTACTCTTGAGACTAATTGGTGAGCAGTTAACCCTCATCTTCTGTTCACTACCATCTCTTTCCCACACTTCCTTTCTACACTCTTACAATGAAGGGTTGCTCAGTGGTCCTTTAAATAGTTAATGGTTTTAGCTTCCTAAAGGAGTTCTACTTGGAACCTTTTGTGAAAGAGAACCCCTCTGTTGTAGGGTTCTATATAAAATCTTTTAAGTGTTCCTCCAGAGGGACAACCTGAAGAACCATTAAGGGTGCCAAAGAGTGTATCGCTATACATCCAATTGTTTGTGTTTTTGAGAAGAATTCTGGAATATAAAAAGCCACTATGTGTGTTTTAAAATAGGAAATTCCATAATATTTTCCCTAAGGTTAACAAGAACCATGAAAGAGCTGAACTACACAGCAAATTTCCCACTGTTGGTGCTGAACTAACATTTTCACGGTTAAATTAACTCGTACAGCGTTGAATTAACACCTCCAGTGTTGAACCAGTGATTAAATTGTTAATTTATGTTTAGCTAGACTATGAATACTGTAGGTGTAAATTGAATATTGGGGATATTGCTGTGTGGCTGAGTGTTTAAATTAAAGACCAGAGTGTAACACAATCAATTGCTGTAACGGTCGCTGTGACTGGACCTGTTACGGTGGTCCATGCAGCAAGAGAGATATTTAAGGTGTCACAGTTCGGCCCGCTCCTGCCCGCACTCCCTCACCTCACCACCAGAGGTCACCATCACCCAACACTGCA
>JAOUQW010000042.1:12921735-12932419 GCA_028565825.1 Olivaichthys viedmensis | reverse complement strand
AGTCACTAATTAGCATAAACCACGCCCAGCGCGCTCCTCTCAAAACATTGGCCACGCCCCCTCCACACACACACACATGCACACAAACTGTGGGTAATGGACCTACTCACTTGCTGCCGACGCTTCCTGTCTTTTAGACTCTCTTTTATCAAGCAGCCTACAAATAGCCCCCTTTGCCCGCCAGTATAGATGTCCCCATACCAACATACACACCATATCAGCATCCAGACTGCCGCTATGTGCATACTGTTGATAATACATAAACATAAATAATACAGTGATACAATGCTGTTTTATAATAGTATCTTATGCACTATATTTCTCAGACTGAGCATATATAAATGGGTGAAAATTATACAAAGCATATCACATCCATATGCAGGATCTGTATACTAATATCCATTTTCAGCAGATAAGTTGGTAGCGATATTAGTTCTCTGTAGCAGCAGAGATTTGAGATTTACCCTTGGAAGTGATATTGGCTGTGAAAAATTGGTATTGATACTCTCCAGTGACCATAAAAAAACAGTGAATATACAGACTGAATGTACAAGACATTATTTAAATAAACGTACTACCTTTGCAAAACAGTTTATTTGGAATTGTGATTATTGAGACACTTTAATGCCCATATTGCCAATTCTGAGCAATTATTTTTCCTAATTTATATGCTATGACCCTGTTCACATACAATTAATACTGAAACCTGAGCCAGTACCTGCCATTTTACAAATAGACATTATTTTGTTATTTTTTATTTATTTTAATTTTTTTTTAATTGTGAGAACATTCTATGGGATGGCCATGCTACGGAAATACATAGGGCCAATTTCAATAGTCAATTAAACCAAGCATCTTGACAACAATTAAATAGCAATAAATCAAGCATCATCAGGTAATGCAGGGAAAGAGGGTAGTGTTTTTTTTTTCTCTGCAGGCACATAATTTCATACTGAAGCTGTCTTTGTATGGTTTTTAACCAAATTTAATAAGAATAAGTCAGACCTGGTCCATTCTATGGCTCATTTCCCCCATTAACAAAACCGAATGATTTCAAACAGTCCTCTTAACAATGCACCTGCCAGTATTTTATGTGGATTGACTGCGAGTACCTCACCTGATGCAGGACTGGTACATGGTGACTCAATAACTCCAAACTGTGATTGCTCTATTCAAAGATAGAATGATCTTCTCGGTTGCCTATTTAATATTTTGTCCTGCACTTGAGACTTCTCTATTTGACAGAGATCCTTTGGAATGCATTTTACCAGCACGTCAGCCTCAATCATATAAACCAGGATGTTTATCCATGGGTTTTAGAGCCTGAGGACAGGAAGGATCTGGGTCAGACACTATGCAGGGGGCCGGCTAAGTCACATGTGTAGTACATGCTGAAAATGAAAAAATGAGAAACTAGAGGGGCGTCAAAAGTGGAAAGGTGTATGCCCTGCCTAGAAACAAGACTGGGGGAACAGGATGAAAGGTGGAGCACTGGACAACAAGGTGAAAAGAGAGAGAGACAGAAAAGAAGGCGGACTAGAGATAGGCTGTCTTCTTCAAAAGAGAGACCACAAGCTGTCTGTCCCCCTCCTTCAGCCTCAGCTAAACTCCTGCGCCCAGGCTGAGCTGGGTTTGCATAATTCAGCAAGGTAGGCAAACCCACATCTGCAGATTATCATGGCTAATGGCACGAAAGATACGGAGGACAGAAATGAAAAGAAACAAAAAAGCAAGGACACACGCTCATGTTGTTGCACATTGTACTGGCTGTATCTGTATTTGATCTATTATAACAAATTCTTATGTGAATAATGATACAAGCACACTAAAACAGTACACATTAACTTTATGCTATATCAGTATAGATAATGCCATCACAAAAATGATTTCTTTAAAATACAATAAAGAGAAGCCTATAATTTAAAGAACAAACATATCAAGGGAAAGTCTGACTAAATGCTACTTCTATATTGTCTGATAACCTACCGAAGGCTGAGACAATCAATTCTTAACAAGTCCATTAAAAAAAATATTCTAGCAGTTCCCCAAACTAAACAATTTAATACTTGCCCTGCCACTGCATTGTTTGTCATTAATACCATCTTCTTGAAAAATGAAGTTGGAAGCAAATACTATGGTGTGCCTAAAACAGTGAATTAGGTTCTACAGTCATTATACCATGGATTTTTCACATGTTTCAGTCGTTTAAGATGTTCATTGGTGAACCAATTGTTTTAATTTTGCAGAATACACTGATTCATTTTCAACATGCCTCCAAGGTTTTTAAACTTAGTTTGATTTAAGCTGGTCTTTTTTGATGCTGCATGCATAACTGCTGTTGGAGGGATCATGGGATCAGATGGACCTGAGGCGGCACTGCTGCTCCTCAGAGTGGGTTTTAGCTTATTAGGAAAGAGATTAAAGAATTTCTGGCTCTGGTTTTTTCGAAAGGAAAAGCCTCTTCTGGTCTTCACAGATGTTATCTGGGCCATATCAGTCCTGGTCTTTATCCGGAGTGTAATTGTTCCTTTGTTTTAGACATGTGGTGCTTGGCTATGAGATTAGTCAGATGTGACTGAGGTGACTTTAATGTCAAATGTAGGAAAATTATTTTAATGATAGCTGAGTTTGTGGATTAAGAACAGATTAGGTTTAGGTTTACTAAGAATACATTTCACATTTCAAAACAAAGTTTTCATTGTTGTTAGGTGGTAGGTACAAATGAATATATATATAGATATATATATAGTATATGAATATATAAATATAAAATAGTCACGAAACATTCAACATATGCAAGCTGTACAGATGTGAAATAATATAACTGTCTTATTCAGGGTCCATGAAATTGACAAGAAAATGCTGGGTAGATACTGGAGCATTTGGTTAAGTGGAGGTGTATGTTGGCTGAATAGATACTGGCTGTGTTTTCGACATAGTGCAGATGCAGCTTGAATGGTTCCAGCAAGGTTTCGATTTTAGATGCTTTCTTTAGGAGAAGAGGGAGCGCTGCACCTTTACCTCACTGCAACCCCCCTTCTTGGAATCTGCCTGAGGAAAGAGTCCAAAAAGTACGTGTGCCAAGATTACCCCTTACCACCAATTAAAATCATTGATTTAGAGGATCAATTATTAACAACAGGAAGTGCTTTTCAAAGGTAATTGCTTCAATGTATTTCTTTTTCTTTGTCTTTTCCTTTACCTCTCATTGTCTCTCTGTCTATCATCATATTAAATGCTTTATGCATCTCACAGTAATTCACCATTTTTTAAAATCTTTTTTTTTGTGTTTTCCAATACTACTAATGATTATTACTACATACACTGTAATATGAAACTCATAACACATACATATGTAAGATATGAGTTCTTTGCAAATCAGCCACGATGGGTATTCAGTCAGTAAAGCATCCATTATTCAATGAGGCTTACTCGCGGCTCGTGGTTATTTTAACAACTGTTTATTAAGCAGCTCTATAACATGCATGTTACTGAATATACACCAATAGTAAGGATGGTGAACTTCTCTCTTCCCCCTTGCTATTTTTCCTTTTTCATGCTAAAATTATAGCATTGTAACAGTGAACTAGGTAATGTATATGTGTATCTGTGCACTCATGTGAGGCATTGTTGTCGCGTAGTGTTTTACAAAGTAGGGCTATCACGCTGTGTCTGAATCATAATGGGCTTGGTTGAATGAAGCCTGGCTCAAACTGATGTTACCTGCCTGCACAGCAATTGGCACTCTGACAATAAAGCAGAACCTGAGTGGGAAGGTACTGTTGCTTGGAACAGCCTGTGTGTGTAGAGCATGCTGCATGGCCGCTATTATGCAAAAATAATAGTTTTTTTTTTCTTCTTCCCTATCACCTGATCTCCATCAGGCATTAAAACAGAAACAAATTGTGGTTGAAATAAGTGAAGAGTCAGCCCCGATTGTTTATCCGAGTTATCACATCGTGCTCAGAAACACTAATATTTCTGTAGGTAATTACATGGAGTGGGTGGACAAACAGTGTGAATTGAGCATGAGTATTGTCCAGGCAACACACTGCTTTGCTTTAAACCTTAGATAGCAGGTTTACTAAGAAAGTCATGTGCTAAATTGCTTGGATGGATTAAATGAATGATGCTACCAGCAAGGAATTCATTATGAAATTAATTGTCGTTATATCCAGCACATTAGCTATATTAAGACGTACAGTATATCCAGAACACAATCTACTCATATAAATAAAATGTGTGAAGAAATTAATAATATAATGGTTGATTTGTACGCTCAAATATCTCAATGCATTTTACAAAGGCTTACCCAAATCTCTACTGGTGTCTTTGACATCAATCAATTTTCTCATCACATATTAGCAATTAACCGTGAAGAGGCTTGGATTTAATTATGCTGTCTGCGCCCATAATTATGTTTTGTTCTGTAATATGTATTTTAATACGGATACTGATCACTTCTTGCAGTTAACTATTTACTCTAAGATGTCTACGACAAGGATGTCTAACAACCCTGAAAGTCCATATATCATTTTGATGATTTCCCTGCTCTAATGTACCTGATTCAACTAATCAGTTAATGACCAGGTTTTGTAGTTGTGTTTGATTAGAGAAATCATCCAACTGTGCTGCCCTCCAGACATACAGAACTCCTAGTGCAGTCATTTTTGTGCTTCTCCCATGAACCATTTCTGAATACATTTATGTACTTGACTCCATCTCTCTGGGTCTCCACAGTTCCCTTGAGGAGTGTCTGAATGATTGCTGAGCGTGACGGCAGTCGTCCCAACATACTGTATGACACGCTAACACAGCATGCAGTACTGACCTCAGTGCTTTTAACACCTCTATTTCCCAGCCTCTGCTGTTTTACTGCATCAGGTTTCAGGAGTGAAAATATAGCTTGGGTTTCTCACTGTCTTTAGACCTCTTTTTCAACCCAACCCCCATACAATAAAAAAGCAAGATGGTGGGAAATGGATGGTTCTAACCTTTCAGGGTAATTCAATATACCCATCAAATCAGTCAGTACCCCATAAATTCCAACCATGAAATGAGTGCACTTAATGTGTTCTGTTTAAGGTTTTAATCACAAATTGGCATGTATTTAGCAGAGTGATGAAAAGTTTGGTATGAAAACTGATTGATTTTGGTCCTGCAGTATCATATTTACAGGCTGTCTCAGAGAGTGTCACTATCTATGAGCTGGTTATCTTTCCCCATCTCAATGTCAGAATTAAATTAAGATGTATTTCCTGCTACTGCCATGCTAACACTTAAAGAGGCTTTAAAACATAGACACATTTGAGTTGAAGTATGGTTCTGTTCATGAATGTGGCTAAGCCTTGCCATATAGATAAAAATTTGTAACCACACACACACTTCCCTGACATGATATGACAGTGTTTGATGGTGCGTGACTAATGGACTGGAAAACTGATGACTCAATGCAGTGAGAAGGACGGACACAGGCGGCGTGTGAGCGACACTTCATCATATGCGTGTGTGTGTGTGTGTGTGTGTGTGTGCGTGCTGGAGGGAGGTGTGTAGATTCAATTCTGACATGTGAAGCCATTGTGAATGTTTGTGCACACACACACACACACACACACACATATATGTATATATATACAGCGTATTTAAGGGATGATTTTCGCAGCAGGGTTTAAACTGCTTGACTGAATCTCACCCATTATGAGTAGTTTCACAAGTTCCACTTGGGCTGGCACTCGCTTCAGGCACACACTGTTTGGACTGAACAAAGTCATGATTTTACTTTTGCTTCTCTCCATCAAATTACTGTAATATGAGCCTGACCCCAGATCCACCAAAATGCCATGTGATGGCAATTAACTTGATTCTGAGTAAGTCTGACAAAAATGGATGGAGGAATTCCCAGGATTGGGGCTGTCTGGAATTCTTGGAAAGCTTATTGAAAAGGCAAGCCTGGAGGAAGAATTTTAATAAAGTAAACGCTCATTGGGCTAAGTGAATTGTATATGACCCTTGTTTGAAAAAAGAAAGAAAAGTAAGTCTCACTAACTTTCTCTTCACTAATTTCATAGTGAGATCTTTCAAGTCTTAAATCACAACAATTATCAATGATGATCTTTTGATTTATTACTTAGTATTTGTTAGGAATTTTATTAAAAGGTAATGCAGTATAGACATACTGATAAAATCTATAAAGAGTTATAACTTCAGGAAAAGCTCTTTGTCTGCAAAGTAAAAGTGGTGGTTCGCTGGCCAAGGCCGTAATGAATTTGATAAACTATGGGGGGACCGCAACCCTGTAGCTCAGAGACATTTCTAATTGATTGATAAGGCCCAGCCTTGTCTTCCACTTTGTTGCCAGGGTAACAGCGCTCGTGCCCATGAGGGCTCGTTCAGTGCTGTGGTCTGAGGAAGCTTCTCATTCTGATGTTAATTCTAGACCAAAGATTGGGACCGGAGAGTACAGAGAGAGGCGAGCGCTTCGGCACTGTTTCTCATAACAATACAGGACAAAGTCATTCTCGGATTAAAATGGACTGTGGCGGATTTGCGAGCTTCCCGCCGTCTGTTCAAATGTAAATGAGGACGACACTGATTGTTTCCTCACATTTAAATATGAGGTGCTTGCCCCTGAGGGACTGGGGATTTGGTGAGGGTCACAGAGGAAGAGATAGCTACATATGGAGATATTCTAATGTTCCTGCTAATGCAGCCAAAAATGTCCTGTCTTTTTCATGGTTTTAATGTCTTTCAATATTTGTAGAAAGTTCACAAAGAATCTGCATTACAACTTTAAAATAACATTTACACTTTCTACACATTTCATTCCAGTTAAACTGTGAGCTCAGCGACAAAGTAAATGGGTTTACATGTTAAATATAGTTAAGTGAAATTTGCATGTGTATGTATATTCATAATAACACAGAGCCATCGATTATTCATGCTTTGAGAATATTTGAAGGGCCAAACAGTTCTGGTGCATAATGTAGCATAGCCGTTGTGAAATCACAGATGTGAATGAGTCACTGTGGAAGAGTGTGGAATGAGGCACACATTGTCATTTATTATGTAGGTGGGATGAGCTGGAGAGCAGATTGAGTGTCCATGCCAGACAAATACATATTCTCTCTCATACACACTATCTATCCCTCTCTCTCTCTCTCTCTCTCTCTCTCTCTCTTTCTCTCTTTCTCTGTCGTGAGAGGGGCCAGAGTAGAGGATGTTGTTAGTCCTGTCTGGGTGAATGTTTGTGTAACTTGTTTATGACATTAAATGAGCGTGGGCCTGACGTTAACAAGCTCGAGTATGGTTTCAGCCTCTGGAGCTGCGTGCTCCTCCTAAATTAAAGCCAGTCTGTTTGTCCCTGCATTCCTTTCGATAGAGAGAGTGAGAGAGAGAGGTAATGTGAGACATAGAGAGAGAGAGAGCAGACTTTGACTCAGGTGCTCTCTCAGTGTGTGTGGTCTACTGCACTGTGTAACTTATTGGAAAGGTCAAAAGTGAAAGGCTTGTGTGGGAGGCATCCTCTTTAAGCAGGCTTTCACAGTACTCGAAAGCCCATTCACCGCAGGATTCCGTTGTGAAGAACTGCCCACTCTGTGATAATTCCATCTTTCCAAGCCTAATTGGCAATGCTTAATTCATACACCTTAATAAAGAAAGAGAACTAAAGTGCTTGAAGCCAGTCAGTATTACCTAAGTGGCAAAAATCTCTGGAGTTTTGAAGATCAATGGAGATAATGGTCACCCATCACCCACTGACTCCCTTGTGATTTCATTATTTTCTTTTGCAATTGCATGTTCAGGATAAAAGTGGTATATGGGTCAAAGACGTGTCTTTTTGGCATCTGAGGGCTGTTTATTTTACAGAAAATTATTAATATGCATAAATATGATATGATATTATTCCATGGTTCTGTTGTCTCATTAAGGTGTTTACAGTACATCACGTATTAAATGAAAAATAAGGTTTTACAGTGCAACGTTGTCATTCAGAATAAAGGTCTGATTACATTTTTAACATCAAAAAGCCACAATAAAAGGCCAAATTCATCTCTGTGGCATTTTTAAGAATATTACTTTTTTTGCACCATGCTTGTATTTCAAAATCCCTCCCACTATGATCTACTTTTCTTCTTTACTGTTAGATGAAGGTTTTTGAATTCCTACTACACTTAACATCACTGATGCTAATGTTTACAAAATCTGTTCAAAGATGTGGACTGTAATGCAAGAGATTATTAACAATAAACCCTAATGGCCGCCTCCAGGAGTCCTGCTACAGACACCGCACAGCCATTAGCTAGAGGCTAATGGGCTAATGTGTGCAGTAATGGATCCTCGGGTCAGACAGTGTCGTGAGATTATATAAGATGAATGTAGGCTCAGTTGTGTGTGTATTCTGCACAGTCTGGTCTTTGGGATTTCCTCAGGCCTTCAGGCTTCTGTTGTCCGGAAGGAAGGGATCTCAGCCCTGCTCCCAAAATAGGCAGCATTCTTTCCCCACCCCAGGAAGCCCTCGGGTATAGTACAGTAGTCAGGAGTAGAGCTGCCTCTGTCCTACGCTTCAGCCTGCAGTGTGTGCTGTCAATCACTGACTTTGGGAAAGAACTAGTGTGTGTGTCTGGGAGTCCCCTGGAACTATGTGCTAAATCGTTACCAAGATGAAGATTTTTGAAAACACCAAAAGAAAAGAGAAGGGAATAAGACCCGTGTCTACAGAATGCATTGTGAGGATTGTTTAAAAAAGCTGTGCTGTTTCACTGTCACAAAATAAAATATATTATGCATAAATGCACACGCCTCTCTGCGCCTGGTGCATAATCACATTTAACCGAGGCTGGATAACTCACCACTCAGTAGTAACTAGCATGGAAGAACTGCACTCATTAAGATCCCTCTTTCTCTCTCTCTCTCTCTCTCTCTCTCTTTCACACACACACACACACATGCACACAGTGAGGGAGGGTGGGGAAGAAAAGAGAAGCAGCCATTTGAAACCCATTTTGGAGTACTCTCCAAGAAAGACTAATTGTTTGGTGACTGGAGGACTCTTTAGGGAAATGAGGGCTATCTGAGTACGCAAAGAGGAGATAATGTGCACGCACATCACTAACCTTTAAATTGAAATGGCACTAGGGCTCTGCACCGGCATAGCCAGGCCTACGGACAGTGAGAGGGAGAGAAGCTACAGGAAGGAGGGAGAGTGGGAGGGGAAGATTTATCCTTAGAGAATGAGAGGGTGGAGAGCCTAGGAGGAGGGACACTGGTCTTAATGGACATGATAGACAGATTTAGTCACTCTGGGGAGATCGGGTGGAAATCGGAGGAGGGGAGGAAGGTATGCTTGTTTAAAAGTGGGTGTTTAAAAAGGATTGTTTAATTTTCAAGGAATTTAGATTTTTTTTCCTGGTGAGATGTAAGTGTAGGTAATGCTCTTTGTAATTACAGCTTATTCTGTAATTAATTGTTTTATTATGGAAACTTTGCAGCGCATCTCTTTAGTTGTAGTGTCAGCATTCCTTGCAGAGGCTTCTTCTCAGTATAAAAGAGGAGTGCCATTAAATAGTTGAGTTGTTTCTAAACCTATCATTAAATTTCAAAGACACCTTAGAAAAATTATGATTTGCAATATTGCTTTTCTTATAAGCAATTTACCAACATTTGTGAGAGAAATGTTAATATTTCTGATGGTTCTGTCTTGTTTCCACGGTCACTGTGCCTTTACATTGTCTGTATAAAAGACTTACCAGCTACGCAACGGCTAGCCAAATTGTTAGCCTCAGTCATTAGCTAGCTTTCATCCTCAGCGTCCATATTTCCAGTTGCCCAGCAACAGTAATATAACTTTCACCACTTAAATGGCAAGCTCACTGTCTTCCTGTGTTCGCCTTCCCATGTCGAAAGCACAAATTCGCAAGTTCCATTTGAATGTGCCAGTAGTTTCAACAGATGGGGTAGGGTCAGTTGGGGGGCAGGGTAGGGCTTGTCAAAATTTCCATTGCAATTCCAATTTGCCTCGCTGAGGGCTCTAAATATTACAAATGCTCCTTTAAGTACATATACACATCCTTTCACATACATTTTCTATATATTTATGTGTATGTTCGAGTTAGAGCCTTGTGTCAACACATCGTAGGCACAGCATGCTTTCCCCCTGTCACTAATCCCGGCTTGTGAGCTGGGGGAGCAATGCGCACTTTTGACGTTTCAAAGACTTCCCCATCACACCTCCTGACATATTACACATGCCGATGTGCTATCGCCTGGCCCCTGACAGCTGCACAAATTGGCTGAAAGAGGTTTCCGAGGCGAGCTCTTTGATCAGGCGCTCTTTTGCTCTCTTCTGCTCCTTCTCTCCATCATGCCGTCATGTGGCGGAGGCAAGGCCCTGGCATGCTGTGTAAAATAAGGCCCATGCTAACAGGAGGCTTTTTGCTTCTGCATTACTATCAGGTGTGTGTGTACATATAAATGTGTACATGTGTACTCTTAGTCAGAGCTGGCATGTCAGTCATGTCCCAGGCACATACTGTTTATAAATTCCACATGCCAGTTACACAGTTAGGTATTACTTATGTGTGTGTGTGTGTGTGTGTGTGTGTGTGTGTATATGTGTGTGTGTGTGTGTGTGTGTGTGTGTGTGTGTGTGGGCACAAGGGGAGCGCTTACGGAGTTGGATGAAGTA
>JAOUQW010000042.1:12896193-12914608 GCA_028565825.1 Olivaichthys viedmensis | reverse complement strand
TGTTAGCAATGGGTGTGGCTGAAACACCTGAACTCAATCATTAGGAGGGGTGTCCACATACTTTTGGCCATATAGTGAATATTGTGCTGTTGGATGCAATATCTTGCATTATTATTATTAATACATTGCTGCCCCCTACTGAATATATTTTGAACTGCAGTAACGAATATACTTAATTATGGTGATTATATGAAACGCAAACGTTGTTTTGAGAACGAGTATTCGGGTACTCTTTCGGAAACTTTGGGCCAGCCCTAGTATTTATATGTTGCTTTACAAGTTAGGGGTGTGTGGGTGTGTGGGTGTGTGTGTGTGTGTGTGTGTGTGTGTGTATGTACTTAAATATGTGGTGGCAGTTAGACAGTAATATCATCCTACTGTTTCCCATCTCTTCTAGTCCAGTGAAGTTTCCTGGCGATTGCTGGCCGCGATGTCCCGGCATGCCTGTCACTTCCACCCTTCAGTCTTCCTCTGAGCACGCTATGGACGTGTCCACTGCGGATCAAATGGAGATCTCAGCTAGCACCGAAGTCACCGCTCCACTACCCATCAGGCAACCCAGCGGCTCGGCCATGGGCGCGTTCAAACAGCAGGCGTACCCAATGATGGCAAAACGGCCAGAGCATCTACGCATGAACCTATGACCTGTAACCTATGACATAGAGATTTACTTCAATTTGCTGTCTCAGTTTCTTTTATATGAATACTAGGGGGGAAAAAAAAAAAACCCAACAGAAATTCCCCACCATCACAGAGCCTAGGCTGTTCACTGATCTGATGAGCATGTGCGCTTCACTGAGCTCGAGAAACTGCTTCAGTTCCTCACGTCCCAAAAACCTCAGCCCACGTTGTTCTCAGATGCTTCGAGTCATATCAGATGGATTATAAGGCTTGGGCCTTCTTTTGGATGAATTGCTTTTTTTTCCTTTAAAAAAAAAAAAATGTGATTGTACCATCAAAGGAATATGAAACACATGAACAATAATCAAATGTCTGGCACTACTTGCTCAATGTGCAGACTAGGTGACGTGGTGCTCCCTGCAAGATGATCAAGTGCTGTTGAGGAATTGCTTCCATGTGGGATTCTTTGTTTTTACAGTATTGCTTGGGAAGCCGGAATGGCGTTCTCTCTCTCTCTGAATGAAATCATTGTTTATTGAAAAATGAATTTGTGTGGATTCCACCAAGCTGAGGTCGATAAGCTGGCGTAAAGTCGTCTTCTCTTTAAACTGTGTGTACGTCCCACGGTGAAATTTAGATGATGGGTCATTACACAAAAGCCTCAATAAAAAACAAAGACATTTGACTTTTTATTCTTTTCTTTTCTTTTGTGTTGCTTGTGGCCAGAAAAAGCCATTATACATACTGATTCTTTTTTCTTTTTTTTAATTATTATTCTTTTTTTTCTTTTTTTTTTACTTGCCTTTTTTTTTTAAATATTCAAGTAAATTTATTCAGTCCTACTTGTCCTCTCTTTGTCCTGGTTGAAGACTGTGCCAGAACGTCTTAGCTTCTCAGTTAACTGAAATAAATGGAATATATGCAAGCGACGATCAAAAGGAAGAGTAATGGATACGCTTGAGTTTAGTATTTAGTCTCCTAGTTTTAGTGAGCCGAATTTAGTATTTCAAAAATATTTTATTTTTAACTTAACATGCAATTCCACCAAATAATTAAGGCTCTGTTGTCATTTCAGAAGCCTTGTACGGAGTGCAGTGTGCAGTGGTGCGACTCCTTGCATAATTTACGTGAAGGCCATTTGAAAATTGTGCCAGGTAATTTTTGTAGGTAGGACTAGAGTCGTGTATATTTGTTTTTGCCACATTGTGTAGCTTCAAATCATTCAAACTTGCACAGAGATTGGAGTCAAACATTGAACATTTACAAAAAATTTGATCAATCGCTTAAAAGGTCAAATATATACTCTTAAAAATGTTCTTCGTATTTTTACCAAAACATTGTCTGACCGTTTGTGTTTTCTTTTGATCCAAACAGTGAATGAATGTAACACTTGGATTTATAAATGTACATAAGCCTCACACCTCTCATGTGTGACCCAATCGTCGTGGTAAAGAATCATCGCTGTGCCGTGCTAGCCGTATTTCTTTTGACTGTCTTGTGATGTATTGTGGTGCGCCATGCTATATCGGCGTTGTTTTGTTGTGGATTATATTTTTCACAAATATACAACCACACACCTTGTAGAAAATCAGCTGACCGTTAGCAAATTTGCTTGGAAATGGCCTACATTTTAAACCATGCTTTATTATTTTTTATGTGTTCAAAATAGGCCATCCGTATTATTTCCCCTTAAGACATCTACAACGAATTTGAAGAATCAAATGTGTGCCCATTATGATACGTTTTTTTTTTTTGTTGCCTACTTACTATTTTGTTTACTGTAGCTTTAAATGTGTATTGCTCCAATTGTTGTTTGGCTCTTCGTATCTTCTCTTGAGAGTTTTCTGCTTTTTTTATTTATCAGTTTAGAGGAATCGTGTGTTTTGACAGGGAAAAAGTGAGACAAGATTCCTTTGCAAAAAACCCAGCTATTCTAAGGGTAATACTTTAGCCTGCTGTCAGACTTGCGTAGTTTCTATTAGAATAGAAAGCTCCTTTATTGTCACATATTGTACAGTACAGTGAAATTGATTCTTCGCATATCTTAACATGTTGGTAAGCTGGGGTCAGAGCGCAGGGTCAGCCATGATACAGCGCCCCTGGAGCAGGGAGGGTTAAGGGCCTTCCTCAAGGGCCCAACAGTGGCAGCTTGGTGGAGCTGAGGTTTGAACCCACGACCTTCTGATCAGTAGCCCAGTGCTCTAACCACTGAGCCACCACTGCCCACCATTTAAACAAACTCACACAGATCATAGACATGCTAACGAAATGGGGCCCATTTAGGGGGTTTCCTAAGCTGCTGCTGTACATTGACCATCTGAGGTTTTAGAGGGGTTTCTGCATTTTGACATTTTTGTTGACTTAAGTGATCAGGGCCACAGGCGATTGCCTGCCTGCCAGTCCTGTAGCTACGCCTCTGCCTTTATGCAGATAGACCCGCTATTTCGAATAATCACATTTTAAAGACGCTCATCATTTTGTCAGTCCTAAAGTAACAAAATACAGTGGTGGACCAGACATGGACAGTGGTTTAATGGTAGACTTGCAACAACTGCTGATGCTTGCTGTTTGCTTGTAGTAGACTGCCAGAAGAATTCTCTGAAAACTGCATATATTGGTTTAGTGTGTGTCTGACTGTGTGTGTGTGTGTGTGTGTGTGTGGAGGGGAATGTGAATGTGTTATATTTATTATGTGTTTATTAATTTTTTTTTTTCCATTTGAATTTCACCACCTTATTAAAAAAAAAAAAAGCATATATATGTATATATATATATATATATATATATATATATACACGTTACTTTGCTGCCTTGCTTCCACATTGTTTCGGCACTCGGCATTTTCCCTGAGACTGAAAAAAGGACACAAGCGAACATCCACACGCTTACTGGCAGCTGAAATCTCTCTCTCTCTCCCTCTCTCCCTCTCTCTCTCTCTCTCTCTCTCTCTCTCTCTCTCTCTCTCTCTGTCTTTCTCTGTGCCTGATTGACTAACTGAGTGACTGGAGGAACGTCTCCCATGTGCCTTGCTGCCATGTTGTGAACAGAGCTCTGGGGCCTCTGGGGGGATCTGACACACAGACTTCAGGAACACAGGGCTCGATTCCCCCTGCCTTCTTTAGCATGCACATTGCTTTCACTGCTAGTGACAAGACCAGTGACAGGTCAAGGTGTTCACCTGACTACCAGCCTCTTATTTTTAGCATTAGCCTTGTCACTGTTTCCTTTTGAGGCATAGACACATAAGATATCACTGATCTTGGAAGACAGATAGAGCTGTGTTGTCCTGTTTTTCCAAACTTTGGGAGATTTACATACACTTCACTAAATTGCAATTTATAATCACACTGAAGTTGATGTTTTTTGGTGTTGTTTTACAAATAAATTATTTTTGGAGGGTAGGCAACTTGTTATAATTTGCTGTGTGCTCTTATTAATTGTTGTCGAGTTAATGGTTAGTGTTGAACATGTGTAGTGTTGATTAAATCTGATTTATATCCACTGGGGTGGGAATCTGTAGAGACCTCACAATTCTATTTGATTTCGATTCAGGGTGCCACAATGTGATTATAAATATTTTTTTTATGTATCTTGATAATGTATCTTTATCTATCTTGATCTCAGTGTTTGGTTTAAATAGTCTACATTAGGATTTTTTTTTTTTTCCAGTATCACTTGCCGCTTTTTATACATAATATTATAATTTTCATACATCCTGAAAAACACTAGACTTAACATGTGGCTTGGCAGAACAAATTTCTCAGTTTGAATTTTCATAATATTTGCACCTTCAAGGGTAAAAAAAATAATTTTAATGTTTAAGATCCCATGTTCTACTTTTAGTTGCCTATTGAAACACTTGTTTCCTAAACTAATTGACGAAATTACTCTTGTGTTGCTTGATGTAGAAAACAAGAGCTATGAATAAATGCATGTCATTTATGCTTTATTTTCATATTTTTTAATGGTTTAAATTTTATAATTAAGTATAACAACAAAGTATGTGTCCTAAAAGTGATGTTTCATGTAACTAGTTAAGAGTTTCCAAAATTTAATAAGCAAAGGTGCTTATTAGAGTCATTAGAGGCCGAATATCTAATGCTGTTCCGTTGGGCATATAGTGCACTACGTAGGTTATATACCAATATGTTATACCCTATGTAGTGAACATATATACTGAATAGGACACATAGTGAACACATAGTGTGAACACATAGTTTAGCGATACTGCTGATGTCCGCTGTGTCTGTGGCAGTGTAAAGGCTCATTAATATCCAAATGCGTTTCAATACTAAATCTTTAAGTAATTAAAATTTGAATGCAAATTTTAAATGAATTTGAAAGCCCTGGCTCATAATGGGTATTTTCATCAGAAATGCTTGGTACTGTTGTTTTTTTCAATAATAATAATAATTTTAAAAAATGCACAAGTCTATTATGACATTTTTATGCACTGATGCAGAATCGTTCAATAGAAAATAGCGATGCGTCTAAGAATTATTTTTCCCATCCCTAAGATCCACTAAGATCCACTATATTTGTCTCATAAAATCTGTAAAAAGGTATATAGCAACAGAGAACTTTCAATCAAATGTTAGGCTTGACTTTCTACCCTTAGACCCTTTGCAACTATATAATAACGTTCCCTTCAAAGGCATCTAGAGGAATTGATTCAAAGAGGCTACTGTGCTGTTATTTTAAACTCAAGTGCAGCAGCAACTTACTGGCATTCTAACCTGTCCTGAAAAAAAAAGATTCTGCTCGTAGGTACCATCGGTAAGTGAGAGAGAGGGAGACGGGAACCATCCTCAGGCTAAATATCCTTTGTATCATTTTTTTGCTACAACTGCTGTCTCCTGCCTTTAAGACCATTGATCATTTTAATGAACCATTAATTCTCTTTCCCTTATAAAGCCACTCACACCACATCCTCTTTACTTAATGTAAAATTCCAAATAATATTGTATCTAATTGCTCAAGTCAGAAATCCCCTTCAGTGTAAACGAATCCACAGATATTAGACATATGCTCATCTCTGCACTCAAATGATAAATGTCGTGTCGGACAAGACAGCTGCATTGGTAGCCAATTAAGAGATTTCCCACACACACCTGGATGCGAGTTGAAAGACATGGAAAGATGTCGGTTCACATCTCACGGCACGAGACATCAAACAGCCCAGAATCCGTGGCTGCCAGTGTTCTGGGGAGACATAAACACACAGATCAGAGTGTGTGAGGGCCCTTTGATTAGCACTTCACACGATGGTTGAGAGCTGTGTACACAAAATACAATTTGGTCCTGGTGGTACACAAAATCAACCGGGAATTGTTCCCAACCTGACCAGTCATAACATGGGTTGGATTTAGAAGTGTCATGTTCTTCTTAAAGTATGTGAAAATACAAACACACTTGCCATATTGCATGCATGGTATACACCTAATCATAACTTAAGCAAACACTTTGGGTTGTAACTTATTTACTTTTGTTGCACCTGAATTGCTTCAAGATCTAGAGCACAGAAAAAATGAAATGTTTGATATCCAATGCAGCGATTAGGCATGGTGACACTGAATATCCACTGCAGGCATCCTTTTCTTAAACTTCCCAGTATTCTTTGGTCTCACTACGTCCTATTGTAAAGGTCTAGACTGTATCTAAACATGTCTAAACAGTTGTGGTTCAGCAAATGAGGTTTCAAGAGACCTGCTGCTTCATTGTATAGGGCCTTGAAGTTGCTTTGGATAGATATATGTGAATTGTAAAAAGAGAAGAAAGAAAGCAATAAATAAATAAATAAACCACTGGCAAAGCCAGTTGAGTGAATGTGACATTTGGGCAGAGAATGAGCAGTATGAGGGACAGTTAACTCTCCTGGCTCATTATAGAAAGGAAGCACCTCTGGGCCCAGGTGGAACTAGATCACAAGAACAAAGTAATCCTTCTTAAACTGAATTCTGGTTCCCCCAGGATAGGGATATGTGAATAGGTGTATTTGTGCTGAGAGACTGAGGCAGTGAGGACACTCTGTATGCGCTTGTGCTCCAGACATCTGTGACTGACATCTACTGTATTATGACCGGATTCAGAGGTGTTCAGCATTTTAAAAAAGCAACAGTACTCAATATACAATACTTAGAAGTAACTCGCTTCTAGATTTTCTAGATTATATTTTTACATAATGTTTTTTCAAATTTGCAGTAAACATTTTTCGTTATTCAGTGGTATTCATATATACTATTGAAGCAATATGTAAAGTATATATATATATATTAGCACAGTGGAACCCAAGGTTTTGCAGTGGAACTGTTACAAAATGGTATGAAATAAATAGTATCTAAAATAAAAAAAATAATAAAAAAGAAATAGAAAGTATCTATCCTAACGTTTGTAAATTGTTTGTAAATTGGCCTATGCTTAATAAATCCTGTGATGTCACAGATTTGTAAATGTGGCAGTTTCAAACAGAGTGCGCTCCTACTATTTTTCTTTTAAGAAAATGTGCTTCCATAAAGTCAGTTTAACTTGTACAGTAATTCATAATTTGGACTCTATGGCCCTGATTTACTAAAGGTTTGCATGTGTAAAAGCACGTGCAAACTTGATAACACCTGCAAAAAACGTGCAAGCTGATTTATTAACAGAGTCTACGGAGGATTGAGTCTTTCAAATGAGCAAAATAACAGATTATGTCCATTTTGCTTGTTTGCCTTAAAAGATATGCAATTTGCGGTGTTTCTACTTTAAAGTGCACAATACAGGGCGGTATCAATGCAAATAACTTAATTTAGCACCTGCAATCTGATTTCCTAAGCCTTGAAGTCACACAGAATGGCGATTGTACGCGCAAATTAGTGCGACCAGAGAGCATGTATTAAATTTGCGGAAGCCCGTTTCCGCCATTTGAAGACAAAATTATACCATTCACTAGGTTTAATAATGAGAAGATTTTTCAAGATTATGCCTTAGTATCGCAAAATAATCAGCAGTCATAAAATGGTGACTTATTATTACCGCTGCTAAGTTGGTTTCAGATGTTCGCCGCAAGTTTGCAACAGCATGTAAATAGAGCATGTAAAGGTTATCATTCACATAAGGTACTTATGAACAGAACATACACTCTTTTATTTTGCATTCATATTTTATTTTGAACAGTTTTTCGACGCGATTATGCACATGTGGCAAGTTTCAGTTTCATTTTACTCCTCTAGGAGTCTCTAAGAGATCTGAAGAAACATTAGCACCTGCAAAAACCTAATTTACATATTGTTTCCTTCCCCTACTTTACACGTGACGTAATTCACACAATTATTCTTTGTACATTTATCCCATTGCACACGCAAATTTTCTTTTCTTTTTTTAAAACTCGGAATGAAAAGATTATCGGAGATTGACTTCTTTGTTTTGTTTTAGTTTGTACAATTTGAAGTTTTGTATGGATAGATTAAAACACTACAATATTGTTGTCTATGAATTATTAATGATTGGCCTTAACACTGCTGTGGATGAGGTGATAAAGACAGTAGGAGTGCTTCATCGGTACATTTAACAGTATAAGTGTTATTTTCTCACTACTATCACCTTGTTTCATTACAGGCATTTAATTAAACGACATTAAACGACATTTCATTTCAATGTATGTGGAGAAATGACTATAAAAACCTACTTGAACTTGATTTAGGATTACTTTTTCATAAGCAATATTAATGTATTTCCTTCTTCTTATTTCTCATTGTGGGACCTATTCCTATCAGAAGAAAGGAGTAAATGTTTGATATGAAACTCTGGAACCTCCACTGCGCAATAGCTTCCCTCAGCCCTTTCTTCCACAAAATGGCTCCATACATTTTAGTTTTTAATGATAAAACCCTCCTATTTTACAACAAAGCCTCCCAGAGCAGCACAGAGTGTCAAGCTTGTGCAATGACAATGCCAAAACAAGAATCTAGAGGTCATTCAACAGTGTACTAAAGGACTTTTGTCCATTTTGCCAGAAATAGAGTCCTTTTGCTTTGAGACTTCAAGTGTTTGCTGTTGGTTCATTGCTGGTTCAATCAGGAGGCCCAATTTTTGAAATGTCGGCTTTTAAGAAGATGGTCAATCCCATTATCAATACTGCTTCTAAAAGCAACTTCAGTCTGCTCCAAGTTCTTCTCCTTGTTTATTCAACTGAGACGTCAGTGTTTTGGCTAACTCTCGCTTTGTAAGATGAAATGACAGCAGCTCAAACAGCGTGGTCAGATGTTGTCCTTGTGTTTCTCTCATCTGGCTTTACTGACTGACACACTGTAGCCAATGATATGTAACAAACATCCAAACAACCTCAACATTCTTACTGTAAACATTCCAAAATTGTGAATATCTACATTTTCAAAAATTCACCCACTGTTGTAAATGGTGAGATGGCGCAGACCTGTATTTATGTGAAACACAGTATTGTAGACATTGCGTTTTCTTTTTTATTGTGCTTTCAGTGCAAAATGTCAACAATGTAACCTCATATGATTCAGACATGTTAAAATGCCTCTAGACTTTCTTTTTTAATCTAAAGAGCTCACTCTAAGTCGACTCGCTAGAGATTTAAGCAATTCAGATGAATTAGCTGCCATTTCACCGACGTTGGTGGCATGAAAGCCTGATGGGCCGGCACTGTTCACGGTGACAGCAAAATGATCCCTCCTTTATTAAACGCCTCAGTCCCTATAAAAGTGGAGTAATATACTCTCTCGTCTTACCTGGAGGAAGGAGACACATTAAACATTAATTAAAAGTCACATTGGGAGGGCCTTTCTTATATCAGTCATTCTTTTCTGCTGGCGGATACGGAGCAGATAAGGAACTTTATTACCTTCTCTGATGAAAAAGGGAGGAAAGAAAGGGGACGCAAGGGATGGAAAGGGAGGGAGGTGATCATTCACACATCGTGCTATACCTGCACAAGCTTATCATTGCTAATGAATTGCGAATGATTTAGCACACTGCTGATTCTCTGCCTATTAATGGTCTGTACTTTTGTTGAAGCAGAAGCTACTGTGTTCTGACAAATGTGACATGGCTGTGTAGAGTCGTGCTTTAAGACTAAGGTGAAAAAGTGAAGAACGCACAAAGTCTCATGCAAATTTAATGTTTAGAGCATGTAATTAATTCACATGGGTTTGAAACTCAAAATTTTGACCTCAAAACTGCACCTCCCCTTACCCCTTGTTGATTTAATCTTTAAAGTTTTCTTTTTGAGAGTACATGAGGATCTATTGATGAACCGTCACTGTTAAAGGTTTTAATGAAGGGGTAAATTTAGGTCCATCTCTAACTCTGCTCTCTCCAGAGGTAGGACCGAACTTTTAATGAGAAAGGGTTACACACCCACACACACACACACAAATATGACTTCCAGGGGGGCTGAATACTTTTTCAAGCCACTGTATCTATCTATCTATCTATCTATCTATCTATCTATCTGTCCTTCTGTCTGTCTGTCTATCTATCTGTTGATTGATTGAGTTAAATTGTTTATATTTGGAATTTAAATGATTAACACTCAGTTAATGTGACTAAGGAGCAAAAGTCAGAGATCTCCATCAGATGATTGATACATTTAAAGGAATATAGGCTTTTAATGTGCAGTGTAAAAGAAAAGGCTGTTTACTTTTTAATTATATTTTTTTACGATTATGATTTATTTAAAATTATAAAGTGCCATTAAACTATTTTGTTCCTAAATTGGCTGAATATTTGTGATAAATAATCATAATTTCAATATCAATGCATGATTGTTATTTAAGCCATTATCGTGGAGCCCTATAATACAGTATAGTAAATAATTATATTTATATTTTTGCTAACAGTGTTGTTTTATCTGTCTTCCTCAGGTATGGGAAAATAGTGTCAACGAAGGCAATCCTAGATAAAAACACCAACCAGTGTAAAGGTGAGTAGTGTTATTGAAGTGGTCACTATTCATTTGAAATTGAAGATGAGCTTGTAATGATCACACTCATTTAAATGTGACTATGCCAGATGGGTGAACAAAATAGTTGAGTTAATTAATGTAATGTTCACCTGATTTTAAGTCCCCAGAAGTGGGCAGTGTCTGTGTGAGAGCAACACTTGTCTTGCCGAATTGCTAAACGTTTACATGATGCTGAAAGCGGGCTCTCGAGCAGCAGGAGTGTTTGAGTGATTGTAGGGATAATCTTTACAACAGGATGAGCGTTAGCGTGCCTGTCGGAGTAGCCCTTCCAGCCGGATAAGAGTTAGCGTGACTAAAAGGGTTGGCGATGGCATGAAACAGACCAGGATGTTCTTCTGTGTTGATGTACAGTGCGGGCTGAGGGGGAGAGCGGTGGGGGCGTTAAAAATAGCCACAGGGTGAGGGAGGCGTCCGACTGAAATCGATGATTTAGCAGACAGCCTTTTTTGGATGGATGGTAACTAACAACCCAGCTTGCAACCCGATCTGCTGGGTAGTGGAGCTTCTCCAACTCCGTGTGTGCACGTGTGTGTTTGTGCATGCATGTGGTTGTGTGGCTAAAATGCAGTAAATAGTCACAATAAAAAAGACAAAGTTATATAAAATATATATGAGGAAGCAAAGTTAATTGAATCCACATCCTTATTACTTACGGTCAAGTTCAATCCAACCAGTACATGCCAGATCACAACCACTGACGAGAGAGCGAGAGAGAGAGAGAGAGAGAGAGAGAGAGAGCGAGAGAGAGAGAGAGAGCGAGAGAGCGAGAGAGAGAGAGAGCAGGGGGGGGGGGGGCAAGGAAATAGAGGAAATCGCCATGGGCTTTAGAGGGCTTCCTCTTCCCAGAGATACTCCCCACCCAGCAAATCCTCCACCCTGATGGGCCCAGTGCCAGCGCTGATGGGAGCCGGGCCCATTAGGAGAGAGTGAAAGGGATGGAGGGGGAAAAAAACAACCAGATCTTTTCATTCACACGTTACAGTTCGGTCATGCTTTACTGAGTTGTGCGAATGTGCAGATGTGTGTTTTTTTATAGCCTTTTTATTGCCATCTCAAAGCTGCCGTACCTGCCATAGGTAAGAATTACACTCATAGAAGGGCCAGTTAAAAACAAACTCTGGATTTCAAAACCAGTGTCCTAGGGTTTTTTACTATGACCACCCTTTCACGCTCTGATTTCTCTTAGTGTAAGAGGACATTTGACTCTCTGATGTTACAGTTTAAAGCTGTTTTAGCACTCCTAATTACATGGAGCTACTTTATATATTAACATGTGCACCTATATCTTCAACATTTTGCCATACTTGCAGCAAAATATCAGCCCCTTTTTGCTATACAGTCAACTCCAGAATTATTGTATAAAATTAGCAGTGCACACAATGATTCAGTATTCAACTTAAACAACTGAAGAAGCTACTTATCTTTTCACTAACAAAAATAATTCTCATAAAAGCTTGTTCTTTTCATATAGTGTTTTATATAGTATTTTGTCCGGAATTTTACCCAAAATCACAATTTTAGAATTGCAGTTTAGTTGATTCCTGGGGTTGTCATTCAAAATCAACTGTTAGACTCCACCTCCATAACAAGAAGATGTTTGGAAGGGATGCACAAAAGAAGCCCTTGCTGAGAGCAGCCCACTCCTGAACTTCACCAAGCATCATTGGAACTACAATAGGAATCATGTGTTGTGGTCAGTTGCGACCAAAATCAAACTTTTTGGCCTTTTTCACCATCGTCATATTTGGTGAAAAAAGGGGACTGCATACAAGGAAACGCACCTGATACTCACTGTAAAACATGGCAGTGGATCATTGATGATTTAGGCCTATTTACAGCTTTTTGGTTAAGGGGCTCCTCTGATGATTGATGGCATCATGAATTTTGCTCAGTACCAGGATGTTTTAGGCCAAAACCTGGTTGCCTCTGCCAGGAGGTTAAGATCTGGCCATAGATGGATCTTTCAGCAAAAATAATGACCCCAAACATACATCCAATTCAACTCAGAAATGGTTGCTGAATAGAGGAGGACAGTCCACATGTTCAGACCTAAGAATAAGATCTTAAAATGTTCTGCATGGAGCAGTGGTCCAAGATCCTTCAACAAGTGTCTCCAACCTTGTTAAACACTACAAGATGAGCCTTCAGTGCTGTTATTCCCTTCACCACATATGAATTGACGGAGTGCTGATAATTTTGCAAAGTGCAGAATGTTACTATTTAAAATATCACCCATTGCATGTTATTTATTTTCTATAGTAATTTTTTGCTCATTTCCTGAAGGGTGCCAATAATTAGTTTAAATGCATAGTTTCAGTTTTGAAGTGTTTATTTTTAGATAGATAGAGTGAGAGAAAGAGGAGAGCGAGGAAAGAACAGAGGAACCAGAGCGAAAAGAGACTTTTCTATAAAATATCTTCATTAGATAGAGAGGGTGTGAATATGTGTCTTGAATATCATGCTAGATATGCAGATCTCTCTCTCTCTCTCTCTCTTTTATTGTCCCATTTTAAACCCAATATTGTGTGTGTTGGGTTCTATGACTTGAGCAAAGGGGATTTTGGAATAGAGATAAAAAACAAAATATGTGAGGCCACTCGAGGTATTGTATTTTTTTTATGTAGAATTTTATTTGGAAATCTATCTATCCAAAGGGAATTTTTAAAGCCTCACACACACACACATAAACACACACACGTCTGTTTTCTCTACACTGAGGCTTTGGTTTCTCTCTGGCTCGTTTCTGCATGTGGTTTAAACTGGGCGTATCATTGTGTGTAGAATTCACATCTCTGCATTCTTAAACTTGGACCCTCTGTCCCTGCCAACTTCCTGGTGACCGCTGCTACGCCTGGGAGGTCAACAACCTCAGAAATGTGCACTGCTCTCACTAACCAGAAGCAGTCCTTCCGGCCTGCTGTATTCTGGACACCCTCCTTTTTTTTCTTTCTCACTATTAAAGACTTACGAAACATCTGCAGTCTCTGGAATATCCTCACATTTCTGTTGCTGTAGACAGAGACATAAACCATCTGGGTATTGCTCACTCTCTGTCTCTCTGTCTCTGTATGTATACGTGTAGTACTCATGAACGTCTAAACCATATGTTCTGTGCTCAGCGTGCTGGTTTTGTTGAATGGAGACAGAGAGAGACAGCAGCAGACACTACACTGAATGTTTGGAGTTTTAGGTTTTGGATGTGACCTGAAAATAAAGCTCCATATCTGTGTCTATGAAAGATAACAGGAAAGTTGGAGAGTGATATAGTCTTTGACTTTCACGATTCATTCAGGCCCTGATTTACTAGGATCCCAAACAACGAGTGCTCATTTGCGTGTGCAATGGGATAGATTGCGCGTGCAAATAGTTAGCGTGTTGCGGGTGAGTTATAAAGAATTATTGTGTGGGTTACATCACGTGCAAAGTAGGGGGAGGAAACAATAGTAGGGGGGAGCGTGCGGGGGGGTTGAATAAAAAAATCAGGGACCGTTTAGAGGCGCTGCACTTTGGTGAAAGATTACAAAAAAGACGTTTGTGATTAGTACAGATGAATTGTGCACAATCTGATCAACGACATGAGTTAACAAGGTTTAAAAAACAAAAGAAGTCAGTTTTGATTTCCGCTTGTCTTTAAAACATAGTGAATAGTAGGTTATTTGGCGTAAAAGGGGCTTCCGCAAATGTAATACATGCTCTCCCGGACGTCCTCATTTGCGCCTGCAATCCCTATTCTCAAAGTGAATTACAGGCGTAGTAAATCACATTGCGGGTGCTTAATTCATCTGTTTAATATATCTGTATATTATGTAGAAACACCTCAAATCGCATGTTCATTAAGGCAAACGCACAAAACGGACAGCGTGCAATTTTCCTCACGTGAAAGACGCAATCCTCCGTAGAGCCTGTTAATAAATCAGCTTGCACGTTGTTTTTTTTACACACACAAACCTTGAGTAAATCAGGGCCTCATTGCATTAGCTTATAGTTTAAAAAAGAAAGTGTTCAATCCCTTACCCCCAAATGATCCCAAGTCCACAAACACAAATGCACACCCAAGAGTGAGAACTAGAGTTTTACTCCTCTGTATACACATACAAATACATGGATTCAGTTATTTCATATGTTTCATAAGCCTTTAATAAGAGAGAGAGAGGAGGTGAAAATACATATATTTATCATGTGCACAGTACATCCAGGACATATGTACATTGAAATGCTTGTGGTGAGGCTCAGGTAAATTGCTAACACAAACATTATAGGCACAAAATATACAAAACAAATAAGAATGGGGGAAAAAAATAAAATAATAGAATAAAATACCATATAACATAAAGAATGCAATATAATATAAGTGGGAGCAAGAAGGCAGGTGTGGAGTATTTAAATAAGATTTTATCTCAATGTTGTAAGATTCCTGTCTTGTTTGTGAAGAAAGATTTGGCAAGGCATGATCTGGGAACAAAATGGCGTCCCATTCCTAACTACCACATACATACACACATAAACACACTCTAATGCACCATTTATAATTTGTTATCCTCTTAAAGAAACGATATTTCAATCTTTATAAGATGTTACTGTTGATTATCTCTATTTAATAATTTTTTCTTCACTGGAATACAATGTTGTAAGATTTGGTCTTCTTCTCTCTGTCCCTTGCTGTGTGTGTGTGTGAAGGCTATGGCTTTGTGGATTTCGACAGTCCTGCGGCAGCGCAGAAAGCAGTGGCCTCTCTGAAAGCTAATGGAGTGCAGGCCCAGATGGCCAAGGTAAGCCCCATGGAACTACACACTCAACCTGTTCATGCTGCTAATGATCATGTTGCCAATGACAATAGAACCATATAAAAGTGTCATTTATTATGACCATGTTTGAACTAAACACATAGATTAGTCGTTCATTTATTGTAAGTTATAACCCATCACATGCAATACACTGACCAATACATAACCAACATCAACAAGTAGTAACATTTTAAATATAAAATCTTACAACTCATTAAGAAAACATGAGTAATTCTTTAAAAAGAACACTGGGAGAAAGTCTGCAGCCTGAGTTCTTAAAAACTCAAGGGAACATGATTCAATTCAGTTTTAGGGCTTAGAACACTAAATATAAGTGTTGTACAAAAATCACTGGAGATAAAAAGACTCTCAAATCAAATCCTGGTCTGTAGCCAATGTGTAAATGTGTGTAGATTTGTGAAGTAAAACTTAGGCCTCATACATTTCTGAGTGTAATTCACAGTGGAGAAGAGCAGCAGGAATAAAACACAGCATATGATAGTGAATTATGTGTCTGTGATTTATGACTGACAGAAATAATCCTTGGATGGCTTTCTTTTCTTCTGACACATGGAATGCAGTCCCTATTTGTGTAGAGGATTCTTAATTTAGCTCTTCATTCTAAGAGTTAGGGCCAGAGAAAATATATCTCTGGCTTAAGATGTGGCTTAAGATACAAATCACACAAAAGATAAGATACACACACACATACACATACACACATGAGAGCGAGAGAAAGAAAGAAAGTGTCTTTCAAAGCTCCTGTTGTAATATTCATTATGATTTTGTCCACCAGGTTGCAGATGTTTGTTTATTATTATTATTATTATTATTATTATTATTATTAGTAGTAGTAGTCGTAGTAGCAGTAGTAGTAGTACTAGTAGTAGTAGTTTGTTTGTTGAATAACTTCACTAAGAAGGTCGGAGAGAATCAGACAGTCTTGTAGGAGTCACTGTAATGCTAAACCAATGTTTAGAGGATATTACATAATTACGCTTGTAGATTTCCAAATGTATCTTTAGAATAATGATAGAATAACAGTTAAAGGAGCTAAATGGTCTGGCTTAAGGCTCATTAAATTAAATACAATCACAAAGAAACTCTCTTGCTTAGTCCTGCTGAAACAGTTTTCATTAAGGCAGATCTCTCATTTCAATGCGCCATGCATTTAAAGCAGAATCCTTGTAACACTTTCCATGTATCTCATATTCACAAATTATTATATATTCATGAATCATTCATAAATCAATATTACTGTGTTTATAATACTTTGTGTTTTGTTTGATTTGTAAACATTTTATAAACTCTACTAATGCCTCATGAAGCTCCAATAAAGTACTATAATTAATTTTTTGCTGTAATATAAGTGTCATTGTTCATCAGAAGTGTCTGAATTACGTTATTTGTAATTAGAAGTGTCCTTAACAGATTAATCTCAGTGGGGCCATAACAATTCTTATTCTACTTATTGTTGGAATTTTGGACGTGGGACGTTTTTAATCTGCTGTAATGTATCTGTATTTATGTCCATGTGTAATTAGTTTGGACTAAATGTTTCCACTTTATATTTTAGAAAAATTAAGTTATACAACTTTACAACTTATAATCAATAACTCAAGTCAATCACTTGAAGTCCACTGTGATGACAATTTAAAGTTTATTTTTTTATCACTCTTAATAAATATTAAAGGTGCCTCATAATGCTGTGCAATGTCATTATCAGTCATAGCAGTAGTGTAGTATGCCACTTAGCATTAATAGTGACACTTATGTTACAGCATGTCAGAAAGGACGTGCACAGTTATAATGATTTATTAATACAAGCTTCATAGAAAGTGTAACCAGTCTTTTACCACCTAAATTTGCAACCCAGTCTAGCAAGGAATTTGTATGTAATACTATGAAAATACATAAACATGAAAACAAAAGCAGTTTGTTTTACATTAATGTAATGGTGGAATTATTATATACAGGAGATGTTAAGCTGTCCAAACATATTGCAGATGGCCCGGAATGTAACAGATAAGATTAAAATCACAGAGTCTAACTAAAAATCCTGTGTAATGGCTGCTGGGTAATATTCTTAACAACCTTTGTTCATAGAGTAAAGTGTGCTCTTAGTAAGGACATTGTGGGACTGGATAACTTACATGATCATTTTATGCCTCTTCACTGTGACAGAATTGTTGATGCCTAAGGCTGAGAGAATAAGAGAATCCTACCCTCTCTGTTTTCTCTCTCCCTCCTTTTTCTCTCTGATTGGTAATCACAGTACTATTCCCCCTTCAGCTTATTACACTGAATTACAAGGTGCTCTCTTTTGATTGCTGTGTCTGCTTCCCAGAGGTAACAAGAGGCCTTGTTGCTTCCTAGACAGCTGCATGCCTCATTGAACAGAATACACATTAAGTAAAGGTGGTCAGGCTGGGCATTTACAGTAAATGACTGTATGTTGTCGTATTTATTTTTCTAAGGGGAGGGGTGAGGGAGTGCTGACTGCTGCATTAGTGCTTTGTTGTTAGCTGCAGAGAGAAAAAGCAGCCTGTTTTTGCTGACTTAAATCCCCAGAAGACCAAGTGAAGAAATAGCTCACCATACTATAGTATAGGACACACACATAGCAGTGAAAAATGTACTGGCAACAATGTTCAACAGGCAGACCAAAGGAGTAATGACTCCTGTAAGCAGAATACAAGTGACATATCATGTAATTTCATATCACCTTAATTAAACTTAATTAAAAATATATATAAATACATTTTCTTTAATTTTCCCTTTAGGAGGTTTAATTAGCAATAGAAGAAGTAGGCCAACATACATAAATCTGCTCATTTGTATTTACTATGCTGCGCGCATTAGTGTTAAACACCAGAAGGTTGATAACAAGTATTCAATTCCAAAATGGACATATCTTTGCAGGAACAATACAAATAGAGTACCTGGCGGCTAAAGCCCCCCCTTAAGCAGTGGTGGCTCAGTGGTTAGGGCACTGGGCTACTGATCAGAAGGTCGTGGGTTCAAGCCTCAGCTCCACCAA
>JAOUQW010000042.1:12869187-12891138 GCA_028565825.1 Olivaichthys viedmensis | reverse complement strand
GATGCCGAAAGCGGTGCGCGAGGAAGCGGAAGCGCGGAAAGCGGGCGGGCATCCGTGCTAGGCTAAAGGCTAACCCTGACAATAAACTGGATTACCCAGCGTGAACTCAGGGACTGCTGTGTTTTTGTTTTTACAAATAAATAAAATTACCCTTTGCTTTTTAGTGGTCTCTTACTATTATTTTTTTATAATAATAATATTCAATATTCATGACATGACCTGTGATTTAGCTTCATGTTTTGGACTGTTGTCCTGTTAGACTATACACCCACATTTCCAAACATTCATTATTTTCAACTTTGTTTTCTGATATGTGCTATCAGTGTCTGTTCTACTGAGACTAACACACTTACCACTGACCACATGAAGTTCAATGTACTGAATAAACTGCCAGGAAGATCTTTTTCCCCCCAAACATTCGCTTGTGTAACCCCCAGCATCAGTCAGCCTGATATTCTTCAACACCAAGGAACAGTTCCCTTTAAGCAGCTCGTCCTGAGGAACGTCCACACGGTTCTCATATCCTTTACCCGGAAACGACTCCTCACCACTCCGCTCAAACACAAACTCAAATTTGATGCGCCACCGAACATAAGGTGTTTGAACATCACTCAGTTTACACGGCAGGACAACTGTGTCACCCACTTGAGCAGATATGATCAGAGGATCTGCAGAGAGGGAGCCTGTGGGGGGAATTTTAGCATCTTTTAGTCAGTGCTCTTATGTTATGAGGCTTATGTCTGTTATTATTTAGAAACTGGCAACTCACCAACACAAGCGACGAGCCATGAAATGCAAATGTAAAAGGAGGAGGTCCTGATGTGCATGATCATCTCTGGGGTTCTGTCTGTAGATCTTCTGAAATAAACAAAGGCAGGCTTTAACAAAAGTGCTGAGACTATTTTACATATGGTTGTCACTACTGCACATGAGAGATAGGGCTGTCAAAATGATGGCTTGGCGTGCATTTCAGTGCTCATGTTTGGACAAAACCAAACAAAATGAATGTTGCATTTTGTTGCGTTGTTTTAAGTAACAGCTACCGTTATTGAAGTGTTATTGACACACAGCTTTGTTCAAGAATAGTGCTTTTATTTCAGATATGCATTTCAAATACATCAAAAATACTGCCTTTTGGTTTTATTTATTGATTTTTGGGCATAGCAGCACAAAATCTACAGAATAAAATGTTGGTGCCTTGTTTTTTCTGTGAAAATATTGTATTAATAATTGCATAAGTAAGCGTAAACTGTGGTTTAAAGTAACACTAAACGTTGCTGGAAATCCAGCAGATCCCACCAATTGAGGCAACAGTATTCATCATCTGATAAATACTGCTCTGCTGTCTCTTCCTATTACGATTAGCATAGTTTACATGGCTGCCATTAAAGTACAATACTTATGGTGCAGTAGCCTATTCATGATTTTATTCCTGACTATTAATGTGATGATTAGCATAGTTCACCTGACATGACCATGTAGGCATGCTTTTGAGGCAGTATTTGTCTGAATGGATAAATCGGAGTCTAATGGTCATCGTTCAGAGTAAAACCAAAATTATTTTCTTAAGAACACTGCTTCTGGCGTAGCTGCAACTCAGCCATCACTTGGAACATTTAAAAATGTTTCTTTGCTTCTTCTAATTGCTCTAAAATGTTACTGTTGGCCCAGATGCTAATTAGCGCAAGTGTAAGTGTGTCTTCCACAATCATAACACTGACTTAGGCATTTTTCCTGAACTTTGTAAAAGGAAGCGTTTCTGTCATTTTTTGCACTGAAAGAGCAAGTGTGACTGTATTGTGTGTCACAACTGACATTCCTGCTGAAAAAAATCCAGCCTGGTCTGACCAGCTGCCAAAACACAGGCCGAGCTGGTGAAACTGGTAGATGGAAACAGTTTATGAATTACCGCCACTAATGTAACATTGTTGTTAACGATGTTGTTTCAAGAAAATAACACAACACTAAGGCAATTCGAAAATCTCAAACATTTCCTGATCAATTTAGTCAAGTTGTAAGGAAGCTAAAAAATAAATTCTTAGCTGGCTAAGCTGGTCTACCTGTTTCACCAGCTCAACCTGTGTTTTGGCAGCTGGTAGCTAGTAAAGACCAAGCTGCATTTTTCAACAAGGTATAAAAGTCAAGCAGTGAATACAAACGTCATCACACCACCCCACCCAAATGGTTCTGTCGCACTGAGTCTGGTTAGCTACCCGAAGAATCCGTGCTGAGCACAGTTTGTATATAACAATTAACTTTACATTAAATTTATGCTACAACTCTAAAACACCGTTCATTTATTAAACAGTTTAACAGAGACGTGTAATTATGTCACTATAATCAATCCCCCCAAAATTCAAAGAAATTCATACATACATATAATTAATTTAACTGTAATAATGTCTGTCAACGCTATGAAACACTACTTACAATACAAACTCACACGATACAGTCATTTCACTGAAATACTCACGTGCTTCTGGCTTCTGTGTAATAATGTCCCTGACCAGCGTGCAAATCCATAAACTGAAAGAAATTCATACACACATATAATTAATTTAACTGTAATAATGTCTGTCAACGCTATGAAACACTACTTACAATACAAACTTGCAAATCCATAAACTGTAATATGCATTCAGTTGCAATATTAGCTCCATGTGCCATGACAGGAAGTAAAATGTTTGGGAAGCAAATGTAATAATACGTAAAAAATTTAAACATTAAAAACAGTGTGCATCTTTCAATGTTAGGTTAGGTACCCTTTTTTCTTTTGAAAAGCACATTTGTTAGCTCTAAACACCAGATAAAGCGCGAGACTCAATATAAGTATCAAACAACTAAGTATCAAACAAACAAACAAACAAACAAACAAAAAACTCTGACAGAGAATAAAACAACTTTCAAACGAAAAAAGAAAACATGAAAGAGCAAAACTTAGCACTTAGTGTTCAAATAATGAGTTTACAGTAGTCTCAGTAGTCTCGCTTTCTTTTCACTGATCAGGAATTTCCTGCGCTGTCACTTTTTGCGTCTACGCGTCCTGCTTGTTCAGTTCCGATTCTGACACCTTGACTGTGTTTGAAATGGTCTCCTACTCACTATTCCCTACGTTGGAAAGTCGTGAGCACTACATTATAGGGACTATTATAGGGAACTGAATTTGCGATTGAAGTAAACGATTTCGTACACTACGTTACACGGGTTCTCTCATCACTCAGCAACTACCCACCTTTTTTCTCCCCATCCAGTGTATCCTCTAAATCAGACATGCCTCAGCACACAAGAGATGAAAACATAACTGATATCTTCATCATGTATAAAGTAGTGGCATTGCTTTTCATGCATACTGTAGTGAATGATTTTAAAAGAGGGCTGCTATTTGTTAATAGAGGGTTGATGTGTTCCCTCTTGGACGTTGCCATCGCAGCTGTCAGAGAAGGTTCGCGTGAAAAAACACAAGCAACGCAGCGCAGTGCATTATGGGTATTTCTTGGCTGCTCAGGTACATCGTTTGTACTACCTATTGCAGTGCATTGTGGGATTGAATGAGTTCAAGGTCAAGTGGGTTTTGTATTGTCATTCCTCCATATAGATTGTATACATTGGAATGAAATGTCGTTTCTACAGGTGTATCCTGATGTACAGGAGTGCACTGGATATTTTCCACTATGGTTTCGGACATCAAAAATATTTGCGAACCTTTCTGCCGGTAGCTCGTTTCCATTAAATAGACGTTTTGCAGTAAGAATGCTTTACGTAATGACGTCACTTCCTGCAAAAACCGGTTGTCGCATAAGTTTTGCTTTGTCGGTAAAATTAATTGTGTTCAACACGTTTCAATCAAGACTTTCAAGTATATCGCAAACTTCCCCCGACTTTTCCCTCGCCACCTGATGCGCGTGACAAAACCAGAACAGAAAGAATAGACCTGATCTACAGATTAGAGCTGATCTGCAGATTGGACCTGGTCTACAGATTGGACCTGATCTACAAATTAGAGTTGATCTACAGATTAGACCTGACCTACAGACTGGACCTGATCTACAGAACGGACCTGACCTACAGACTGGACCTGATCTACAGAACGGACCTGACCTACAGATTAGACCTGATCTACAGAACGGACCTGACCTACAGACTGGACCTGATCTACAGAATGGACCTGACCTACAGATTAGACCTGATCTACAGAATGGACCTGACCTACAGATTAGACCTGATCTACAGAATGGACCTGACCTACAGATTGGACCTGACCTACATATTAGAGCTGATCTACAGATTGGACCTGATCTACAGATTGGACCTGATCTACAGATTAGACCTGATGTACAGATTGGACCTGATCTACAGATTAGAGCTGATCTACAGATTAGACCGTGTTTCATGCGGAATGTGTGTATTATACCTCTCGCACTGTCCCATAACGATTTAAACTGGAATGGTTCAGCCTATAGTAGTAAATGTTAAGAATAATACATTATGGCGAGATCCTACCCATATACTGTATGTTTAATATTAAGAGGTAATGTTTTCCCGTTAGAAACAGGAGTTATTAGAGAGGGCAGCTGTTAGGGGCAGTGGAGGCGCCGCACGTTCACGCGGAGGAACAGGAAGATCTCGGCACAACACCTACGTCCTGTGTTTTATTGGTTTATTGTAGCAGAGGCACGTGATAAATAAAACCACATGACACTAAATTTATATGTAATTCATTAGTTTTTCATGACAAAAACGTTTCCACTACAGTTTCTCGATAAATTATATATATCGACAACCAAATTATCCGCTAAAGTTAAACGGGAAAAAGTTTTGTCGATATGTAAAATATTACTGATAAATGCAGTTTCCATCGCAGACATCCGCAAACATTTCATATCGCTAAAATATGTTTCGCATGAACTCCCTTGGATGGAAACCTGGCTAAGTTATTGTGTTTTGTTTGGTTCAGCATGAAGTTACAAGCTGGGCAATATCTGATCCCTATATATATAATTATATATTATTTAGTGGCCATACAAAAACGCATTTAAAGAGTGTGCGATGCTCAGTCTTTTCATAATCCCAGAAATGTAGTTCATCCCACACCCAGCCTCGCTGTCGGAAGTACTTTGAATTAGTGTTGTCAAAAAAAATCGATATATCGATACATATCGATATTGAACATTTGAAACGGTACTAATACTCGTTTCCCGCAGTATTGATTCTATACATATAAGAAGTGCTTTCCTGCTCGCTCTTTTTAGATACATACATAGGCTCGCGTACACACACACACCAGTCCGCAGGCTCCTGTACACACACACCGGTCCGCAGGCTCCTGTACACACACACACATACACACACACACACACACACACACACACAGACCCACACATACAACTCCAGAACATCCCTGTCGGGGCTGTGTTTGATGAGGCAGTACATGTAACATTTCCAGAGAACAGTGAATTCAGAGGAAATTAAGTAAATCTAGTTTCTTCCAGGCACTCATTGCAAGCATGACTGTTCCAAATTGCACAAGCTTTGGCTTTAGCATCAGATATGGCTGACACTAGCAAGCAACAAAGCAACAGGCAACGATTAATTTCCGGCAACAGCGATAAGCCACACGGCAACAAGCGACATTAGGATTGAGATTTTTGCAATTTTATACAAATTAGTTTTGACATGGTAAAGCAACAAATCCACATGATTAGCTCGACTAAATTCTTCGGACCAATCCTATGGGCGGGATGTCCAACTGTTCTCTACTATCATGACTTTAGTTCCTACCTGCTTTTAGTTCCCATTCAGCAGTGTTTTGTGCTCAAAAAAAAGAAAACCTAGAACGGCTGTGTTTTATTACAACATTAAAGTATATATTAAAGCAAAGCAACATAAAATTGCATGTATAAAATGTATACAATTTGGCCACTGCCATTTCTTGTCAGAACTTAAAAAAAGATCACAAGGTCAGAGAACCTTTAGCTGGTTTAGCCAACACACTACAGCGTACACTTAGTACTTAGCATTCTTAGTACACTTGCCCAACACAGTACACACAGTCAGCACATCTGGGAGACAGAGAAGCTCTTGGGTCCTTGAGCAAGACCCTTAACCTTCAACAGCTCAGCTCAATTGTAAGTCGCTTTGGATAAAAGTGTCTGCCAAATGAGTAAATGTAAATGTTGATACAAAATCTAGCCACATTTGTGGACTTTTTACATGATCCTTAGCAGGGATTACCAGTTTTTAGCCTGTTATTGTCATTGTGTGGTTAAGGAAGGGCGATTAAGTCATTAGTTGCCTATTAAGCATGAACTGACAAGCCTAAAGTCAGTCAAAGGTACCAAACAAATCTGTGTTTTATGCCAACAAGGCTTTATTCCATGAAAATAAAAATGGGGAAAAAAATCCATAGGCTTTGTTTATGGCACCTGTGGTACTGATTAGTTATTTTGCCAGATTAATTACTGTACAAACATTGGCTTATGTGAATACACCATGTACTTCTGCTGTCAATTAGCAGTAATTAGCATGAGCTCCCTTCTGAAACATTGGCTTAATCAGTGCTTAAATGGTAGGGTGGAAGACAGTTCATCTAGGTTTTTACTTATTTTAAATAATGCAGTTATACATGTTGGGGCTACACAGTTGTGATAAAGATTGTGTGAGATTATTTTGAACTGTAATTAATTGGAAATGCAAGTATCAGTGTGTTCTGCATGGTTATACCTATGTTTTCTCATGCTTCAGGAACACGAGTGATCTGCCAAAGTTCATAGTACAGTCATCAGGAACAGAAGAGTTCAGGCATAGCCGTCACAGAGCATGCAGTGTATGCAGTCATCTGCTGTGAAGCAGTGTATTTAACTCCAAATTTTGTGTAACACAACACACGCATGCCACTAAATGGAACAAATTAATTGCTGCCTTTTGCAATTCTGCAAACACAACTTCTAATAATTGCTCAGCCCTGTAACAGGGACAGGAAGGAGCTAAGCCAAGATCAACGCTCTCTTGCTCAGAGACTCTTGATACATTTGGGAAAAGCTTTTTTGTCTTGAAAACTGCCTGAAGGCCTGGCGCATTCAGCTAAAGCCAAACAGCGCCGTCGCAAGGCTTATATTGGAATCAGAATTACCTTTGATCTTTGGTTAAAAGACTATTACCCAAAAGACGCAGTAACACGTTTTGCCACACACAGGACCAGAGACTGCTCTTATCAAGCCAAGCTAAATGTACACAAGCCAACAAGCTAGTGTGTCTCCCCAAACTGGGTGTGCTTCATGTGTGTGCTTCATGTGTGAGAGCTGCAATGGGATGAAATCTAAAACCATGCAGTGTTTTGCAATCCAACCGCTGCTGCAGCTAAATTATTCTTCCCACAAAGAGGCCAGCGAGAGGGAGGGAGTAAAAAAGAACAAAAGGGAACGATGTGATTACCTTCTTCTACACACGTTGACATCAAATTCTTGTTCCCTAAATATCCAGTGAAGGGTATTTCCCCCTTCCTGGGCTTGCTCTGTGTTTTGTGTGGGTGTGTGTGTTGTTGTCGTTTGGTTTGGTGAGGGCTCTTGGTGATTGAAAACAGATGCCTTGTCTTTTGTAGTCGTCTAGCAGGGGGAAGTAATGGAGAAAACCGAAAACAGAACAAGGAAAACATAAAGGAGATCTATTGCGACACGATGAAATGAGTCCGGGAAGCAATAAGCACCAGACGCATTCCGGTTGTGTAAAATGGTGGCCCCTCTCTCCTCTCCACTCTCTGATGGTTTGTATAACATAATGTGGCTTCCTTGGTCCATGATGCCACAGTGAAACCCCAATCACGCCGCTGCAGAATTTAATATGAAGTGGAACCCGGCAAACCTATTGCTGTCTTGTTTCTCTTGTGGTTTTGTCATTCAAATCTGCCGTTGTTTATTGCTGTTTGCGAGAGAACTTTGTTTTTTTTTCTGTTGGGCAGCATTTTTCTTCATTTACTTTGGCTCATTGTTTTGCTCTGATAATTTAAACTCACCCAGTCAGACATGAAGCAATTAAATTTATTTTTTGCAAAGCGAAGGTTTGGTCAAGGATCTTTTCCGTTGTCTTTTTATCATCAGACAGAAAGGTGGACCTTGAGGATCTTTGAAGATGTGTGAGGTTAAGAGGAAGGGTGTTGTATGTTGGAGTGGTGTGCTCTTAAAACCAGTGGTTCTCAAACAATAGGAAGAGGGACAATTGAATTATGGGTGATGTAGTCTGAATGTGAGTATCTCCGAGCCTCTGTCAGCCTTTCGGCAATCTCATTAGCCGTGCATTAGCAGCTGTGTGGGGAAGGAATGGCTTTTAGTGGACGCACTCAGGAAGTGTGGGGGAGCTGGGTGCCTAAGAGCCGACGGGTAAAGGAGAATGTTGTGGGTGTTGATGAGTGTGTGTGTGTGTGTGTGTGTGTGTGTATATGTTGGGGCGGAGGCTGCCCACAGATAGAGGCTGAACAGACAGGGCAGGGAAGGCAGGAAAAGGTGTGGGAGTCATCATCTGAGCCTTTTCCTAGAACTCAATCAAGAGTGCTGCACCACCGAGCAGGCTGCCATACGTTTCCATCCAAGTGTTAGCAGGGGAATCCGATATCACAAATATCACATTTCAAATATGAGAGAGAGAGATAGAGCGTCACTGTGACTCATCTCGTCATCTTCACTCTGTCATTTCACCCTCACTCTCATATGTAAGTCTCAGCTCATAGCAGTTCTGTCATCTGTGATCTCTCCCGTGGCTTAGACATCATAGTAACCCTATACTAAGTTTCGCCAACACACTGCAGCGTACACTTAGTACTTAGCGTTTTTAGTACACTTGCCCAACACAGTACACACAGCCAGCTAGCGTGGGTAGTTGCCACTTATACGAAGGCTACACACATTTGGGAGACAGAGAAGCTCTTGGGTCCTTGAGCAAGACCTTAACCTTCAACGGCTCAGCTCAATTGTAAGTCGCTTTGGATAAAAGTGTCTGCCAAATGAGTAAATGTAAATGTTGATACAAAATCTAGCCACATTTGTGGACTTTTTACATGATCCTTAGCAGAGATTACCAGTTTTTAGCCTGTTATTGTCATTGTGTGGTTAAGGAAGGGCGATTAAGTCATTAGTTGCCTATTAGGCGTGAACTGACAAGCCTAAAGTCAGTCAAAGGTACCAAGCAAATCTGTGTTTTATGCCAACAAGGCTTTATTCCATGAAAATAAAAATGGGGGAAAAAATCCATAGGCTTTGTTTACATAACCGATCTAGTTGACAGTAAAGCCTACATTTCCCACTTCCTTAGGTTTGCCAACTTTCTATCACCCAAATATGAGACTGAGGGTCAACTCCAGTTCTGGAGCCCCACTACTCTACAGTGTTTTATGCTTTGAAACTGCCCACGCACCTGATCAAACTCACGAGGTAATCATCAAGCCCTACATAAGCTGGATCAGGTGTGTTAAGAGTGAGGAAAACTCTGTAACTCTGCACATGGGCTCGACAACTGGAGCTGAGATTCCCTGAAATATGGCATGTTACAAAAACCAGTAAACACACAAAGATGCCATAGTGCGTCCTGTTTCACTATCCTTGACTAAAGGCTTGAAACAAAGAACCCATTTCAAGTGTGTCGGAATTAATGGTGCTGTACTCACCAAGTCTACTTCTCCATGGACATTTCTTGCTGCTCCTGATTGATGCTTTGTTCTTCTCCACAGCAAGAGAGAAGTCCTTGCATGACAAGTAACAGTTCAGTGAGATTTGAAGTTCTCGTTTGATGATCTATTCCTCGAGTCTGACCATTTAATGGTCATTAGTAAAGAAATCCCCTGCACAGATGCATTTAATCCTGGCACACCAGAAACAAAAGACACAATCAACATGTTGATTGAGCGTGCTATCCCTATTTTTGCTATTTAAATATTTTTTAAATAAATAGCTATTTTGTGGCATCCTCTCTGATAATGTGAACAATAATAGAGTCTTAAACCTGTTTTGAGTTTTGCAGAGCTTTTGCGTTTCCCCAAGGTTTCTCACAAGGTCAAATTGGTCAAATACACACCCTCAGGTGTACTTGCAGGTGTTGTGAGCTATGTGTACTGCGCAATTTGCCTTAAGAATGTGATTGTTCACATTGCTTAGTAACTGAGTCCGAGTTATATTTTTCCTTCCGATTGCTTGTCATAGCTACACAATCTCTCTATCTGTGTAACCACTTGCACTCATGTTGAATCAGACAAAAATAACAAACCAGACCTTATTTTTTGTCACAACTGTGTAGCCCCAACATATAAAACTGTATTATTTAAAGACCATGTTAGTCTAGTATACAGTCTGTTGACAGTTAGACTGGTGGCTCATATTACTTACTGCAAAGGCACTGATGTTTCAGCTATGCACAAGTAACGTAGCACGCTTCACCTTTTGAATCTTTTCTGTCAGACTGAGAGGAAACACCAGCCTAAACACACTATTGCACTCTCATATGTAGAACTCATATGAGAGTAGAACCAAAAACACTCATCAAACATTTTGTTAATGATGAATCGGTTAACTGTTAGCACTGCTAACACCTTATATTAAAATAGCCTGGTTTGTTATATTTATATGTGTGCATGTAAACAAGTGAGAATAATGATTGTTATGTATCTTAGTAACCTTTTCATATTATCTGTCGCGCTATCCTCAAAAGCTGAAGTACAAGCATAAATTGCCAGGTTTATTTGGTAAACATTTCACGTCCTTTTAAGTCAGAGTTCGTTTGAAATGACAGAGGGATGAAGAATGAATGTGAGCCCATGACAGGCACACAGGGAGAGAGAGCGAGGGAGAGAGAGATATGGTGAGTGGTTATCACTCCACATGGGATTGTATTGTGGAAACAGCTGCTGCTGGCGGAACAGCATGTTCTTTCAGGCTGAACGAAAGAGAGCGAAAGCGGAGAGTTATGGAACAGTCTGGAAAAGTCCAGGCAGTCGCACAGTTAGACTCACCCCGCTTCCTGTCTCCTGTGCTGAATGAGGGCTGGGTCAAGCTGCTGGGAGGACAGCACAGCTCCTGCAAAGGGCAGCTTTGATGAGCTAACTCTGCGAGGCGTATGTGTGTACGTTTGTAAGGCATTTCTCACGCTCCTCTCTTACTCCCCAGTCTTTCCTAAGCATGCAGCAGCTGTACAACTGATTCTCGGGTACGAGGCTCATCGATTGGCTCCAAAGACCGTCTGGCGCTAAACAAAGACAAATGAAGGATCTTAACTCTCTCTCACACCACCTCCCAAAACGCTTTTCTTTTCCAAACATACCCACAGGATACATGATACAAACTGCACTGAAGACACAGAAGTTTACCTGCAAAAAATAAAGATGACAAAACATCGAAAGTGATTTCTTACAAACCATAAATCAGTTATATAATTAAAAAATGGGTGTTTCCCATCAGATCAGTAAGTCAACAACAGGAAAGCCAGCAGCTAGTGATTAATGCCTCAGCTAGCATTTGATCTCCCAGCCCCAGCCTCCTCTGCACGCCCAGAAACAACACGAGGACGGCGCTTATGTTTGATCCAAACGCAGACAGCTTGCTGATGCCTGGTGATACAAGGTCATGACTGATGGACAAGCTGATGGATGGTGTTTGGGGCGAAGTGTGAAGGAAATCACTCCCGACCCACCCTCACCAGGTTACAAATCCACTCTCTGACCCACACTTTGATATGGAGGGTACAGGATAGACAGCCACGACAAACCTTGCTCTATGTGAGCCAAAATATAGCCGTTTGAGAAATGGGAAGAAGATATACTCACAAAAGTATTGTCTAGAGTTTATCACAAGCAAAGGAGGCAGATGTAACATTGTAAAAAATGCACCAGTGATTACACAGAATAAAAATTATTCATGTGGTATGAATGGTATTATCTTTAATGTACTTAATAGTCAGCAGGCACATTCATATTAGTAATAAAGCTTATATTACTAGTATATTACTCTTTTAAGTATACAAATATTACTGGGTTTTTTTAAAGCATGCCATGGTTTAGCACCTGCATATTTGACTGAATGTCTGTCTGCATGCAATCAATTATGTGATCCTAGATCAGCAAAGATCAGCCAATTATGTGATCTTTATAAAGGCAAAGTGGTTTTATGCACCTACTCTTCCAAATGGAACTCATTATCAAACTCAGTTACAATCACGTTTTCATCGGCTTTTAGTAATCTTTAGTTGTTATTGTTTAAATTGTATTTCAGAATCGAAAGTAGAAACCAAATAAAGAGTAGAAACTAAAAATGGCTAATGTTTGTGTTTTATATTTTAACTATTCTCCTTTTTCTATTTCTGAAAATTAGTTGATATATTTTTTGTGTAGTAGCTTTGTTTCTTGTAAATGTTTCAATGCGTTTCTATGATCTTTTCAGTTATTAGTCTTGTAAAGCACTTTGAGTTGGTTTGTTGTATGAAAGGTGTATAGGTGAAAGGTATAATAAAAAGTTATTATATATTATATTATATTATTATATTAGATATATAGTAGTAGTAGTAATAGTGATACACGTCCACATTTGGACTGTAGCACTTTCTCTATGCTGTTTTGTTCCTGTGCCAGCAGTTGTAGACATTACAGTGAGGCCAGTGGTGGTCTTCTGGCACCAGAGCCTACATGAGCTCACTGCCTGGATGGCTTAGCATTAACTCCCTCCAGGCTAATGGCCGCCTCAGGCTTGGGTAACACCGCTGGCTTTACACTCTACATGAGCTCACTGCTTCACTCTTAGAGCGCAATGACATAGGAATTGATAGGAGTGTGTGTGTGTGTGTGTGTGTGTGTGTGTTTGTAGTGGAAGAGAAGAACACTATGTCATTCTGGCCCTTTGATCAACATTACATCAGTACTCTAATGTACCCACACAATGGAGCACAATGAGTGGGTAAGAGTTATTGTAACAGAAATGGATTATGAGTTGCAGAGTATTTCAGGGTTTGGTCCCATTAGAATGGCGTTTGTGTCCTGTGCGGGCATTCAGTTGGAAATTTCTCATTAGACTGTTTCTTATGTTTCAGTCTGCTTTGCAATCACAGAGCAAATTGAATATAGCAACCGGCCATACAACCTGGAGCTGATTGTACTCGCCTTATATTGGACTAAATCTTTTTACATATCGTCACTGTCCAATGAAAAACATGCATCTCCAAAATTTCAATTTTTCAGGAACACGAAAAAAAACTTTTTCATAACATTAATCATACACAATAAATCCAAAATTAACGGTGTGATTTGTCAGCTTTTCATTGGTCATTTAGATGTTAACTGCTGTGGGGTAGATTAAGGTTTTTGCCCACATTCCATATATGATAAAAAGTAAAAAACACAAAAAGTGGAGAAGCATGTTTTTCATTGGACAGCGACAATATAATATATTGCTTGGTTTAAATGCTAATCTGTATTGTTTTGAAGGTATAATGTATAGTGATTTCAGAAATGTCTAATAATTAATGGATGACTGAAATGAACAGTTACCTGTAATACGATCATTTGATATCATCTAGATGTTCCTGCTGTTCTCTTTTTATTCTCCACACAAAAGCTTCCTTCCAGTTATTTGCTTATTTTTAGTCTCAAGCTCGAGATCAGGTTCATCATTTTAGGACTGTTTTTTGATTGATGGTTGTGCATGCACGTGTTAGTAGATGGGGTGTGGATGGTGTGTGTCTGAGGAGCTTGGGGACATGGTTCGGTAGCAGCAGTGAGATCCTTTACTGCCTCTTAGCACGTCCTTCATATCCTTTATCATTTTCTATTGCCTGTAAATCTGAGATGTATATTTTTCTGTGTAGGGGACTGGGAGCACATGTGAGTATATGAGGAGGTTGTATTTTCCAGAACGGAGTGATTGCGCCTCGTCTTCTCCCCTGATTGCATGGCGTAGAGGAGATTTACAGGCAGAGGCAGAAGCCATTGATCAAAGTTTGAGGACAGCAGTGGCCCAAGTGTCTCAGCAGAGAGCACAAATCAACAGCTGTAACCTTTCGTTCTTATCTCTCTCTCTCTCCTCTGTCTTCGTCTCTGTCTTGCTCATCTCCTTCTTTCTTTATCTTCTCCCTCCCTTCCACTCATCCTCTCTTTCTGACCCCCATCTTCCTCTCATGAAACAGAACTCAATTGGTGTGTATGTGCGTGCACGCACTTGCACAAGGGCGCCCATGTGTATCAATCTGGAGGAAGAATGCATTAACATTTATGACTTGTGATGGTGGCCTTGATAGTGAGACAGCGTTGACACACACGAGTCCCTGCTGGCTCATCGGCGTGCCACGCTGTCACACACACTGCCCATTAGGATGCCGGCTAACCGCTCCTCTGCATCCATTAGAATAAAAGTGTGTTAATTACTCTGCTTCAGCTGTCTGTCACTGATTAGAATAAATAAGGCTCGAATGAGGCTGGAGCAGATGAGCTCGCATGCTTCTGCTCTGACCTGACAACTACAGACACCACCCACAGAACACCAGATGAGAGAGCGCTGACCTCTACCATCACATCAAAGCTCTGTGTGCGTATGTGTGTGCAGGTATGTGTGTATGTGTGTGAGTATAAGAAATATGAGAAGTATGGGGTAAAACAGAGGATACACATCATGTATGTGCAATGCATTTTAGAAAGGCGTGCCGTGTGTGTGTCTGCATGTGTATATGTACATCTGTATGTGTGCCAGCGCGTCCGAGCGATGAGAGGAGGTGTTTTTCTATTGTTTGTGTGTGCATGTGAGTGTGTGTGTGTGGAATGGATTTGCATGTGTTGTCCTTGCTCAGGCGGCTGGTTGCAAGGGAGGCCTGGATGCTAATGAGGCTGAATTCATTGGGCTCTGTGGTGATCCGAGCCCATTTAGTGGCGATGCTGCATGCTTTTCGCTGACTCGTCCAGCTTGCCCTCTCCAAAGAACTTCTAAATAACCTTGTGCTGCCAAGCTGATACCTCTCCCGCTGAGAAAGAGAGAAAGAGAGAGAGAGGGAGGGAGGGAGACAGAGAGAGACTGCAGACAGCCGATGAGTTTATCTCGCCATCTACACATATAGATTATTATATGCTGAAGCTTTGTTGCTATTAGACAAGGGCTATACTTATGAATGAGCACAGGAATGACTGTTAAATCAAACATTATTCATTTTAGTTTCCACTGTGGACCATATAATGGCCCTTTCAGTGGGAAAAGTATGAAAAAAGGAAACAAGATTATTCATTCTGATTTAGTCGTCCAGACTACATGGTTCGAGTGGTTTGAGTCTTTCCACGCTCATATTGATAGGCCTGCTACAAATAGGGGACAAACGATGAGGAGGAATTAACACACATCTTTGAGTTTTTTGGGGCATGTTCAAATTGTTGTTCCTTAAGAGCACACATTATTGAAGCATATACAGTACCAGTCAAAGGTTTGCACACACATACCCATGACGTTTTCTTCATTTCTTCACTATTTTAGAATAATGTACTTTTTATAAAATACCACATATGGAATTTTGCAGTGACTCAAAAAGTCGTTACCAAATCAGAACTATCGGTAACATAATACATAGTACATAATACAAGTTAATACATAGACATCAACTTCACTATTTGTATGTGTTGTATATCAAATTTCAAGCATAAGCCTTTAGATCAAACTGCCTTTAATATCATGAAAAACATACATTTTAATCTGGTGTCCAAATGTTTGACCACTATTATTCTAGCTTTATAAATTGATGTTCTTACGCACAACAACAGGAGCTCATCTTAACAAGCCAAGTCAGGACCACTGGGATATATATTTGAAGGCAGGGTTGTACAATAAATGACAGAATATCAAGACTCTTCTTTCTTTTTTGCTTTGATTGACTTGCTACTGAGCGGTAAGAGTCATCTCTTTCCCAAGAGGTCAATTCTTCCGCTTCCCACTCAGAAATAACCATGGCAACATGTTATCCTTCTGCCAAGCATCGCCTACTGGATAAAGTCATCGATCACACTGAAGTAGTGGCACGGAGTGACCCTTTAACAAGACACACAAACACAAATACACAGGCACCCCAGTAGCAAATCCAATTTTAAGAGCTTTTTAATTGAGCTTTAAAAAAAAAGTTGATGAACATGAAGCAGAAACCAGAGCTCTCTGTGTAGAACACAACAGAAAAATTTCCCTCCTGAGGGATTTCATCTGGCTGGGATACACACTGTCTGGTTGTCTGCAGTAGGAATTCTAAATTTTCTAATTATTTCACCAGGAAATATGCACTTCAAGGGTATCTAAATGTTTGCCCATGAAGCCAACTACAAGTAAATAGCACCATCTTTTGCTTTCCCATCGCCACAATATCAATAACCATATTAGTTTTAATTGCATTTAAGTATCTCTACTGTAAGTGATACGTTTTGTTTAGCCCAAGAGCAACTGAGGTAAAGCTAACAGGATGTTTGAGATTCTTCAGACAGCTGTGTAGCCGACACACACACACACAGTTTGTACATGGTCCAAGGGGATTTGACTCATCCTCTCTGGTTATCATGGGATGCATTGCTCTCTCTTCGCTACCTCTAGACTGTTGCCCTATAACCCGAATCCCGAGACTCTGAACTCCAGTCCAAGATGCAATGTTTATGTAAATGTCCCTCGGCTCTGTGGCAAATTTTTTCCCATGAACTCTTCTTAGCTGACTGCACCATTCCATAGCTTTTATTAAGTTTCTCTTATTAACTTCAAGCCCAATAGGATTGTCTGACCAGACACCAGATGCCATTTGCTTGAAATACATTCACAGCATTACTGTTTAGTTTTTTTCTTGTTTCCCCGCCCCAAAAAGGTTCATTTTTCATTTTTGGTCTCATATCTGAAAAAATGCTTTTTCAGTGATAATCCACTAGGATCGTTGGTTATTGCATTTATTTAATGAAAAATCCAGGCCCCCCTGGAAGACGATGAGGCAGAGATGGTGTGAGACTGAGGCTGTGTTCCTTTTGGCCTGGGCTTGTTATTAAAGCAGCTCAGGCTAAAGCAAATTCACCCAGATATCGCCTCACCTTACCTCTTCTCATTCTATCTTTTTATTTTTTTAATGTTCTTGACATTTCTTTAATTATTTCTTTCCCTCAACTTTGCTCATTAGTTAGTCCTGAACTGCAACGCTATTTGCCAATATCTGAAATCTCTGCTAGTCTTAATTAAAAAGGAAAAGCTGCCTTGAGGTTGCCACTGCAGCTAAAAGTCTTGGTATAAGCATAAAGTTACCTCAAGTGACCTTGTCAAATATAAATACATGCAACTCTGTGAAGCATTGGCAGCATTTACTGGGCTTGGTCTTGTGAGTATTCTGTAACATTGCTGTTTTTGGGAGCACTTGTATTGAATCACATTTCATTCCAGCATTGGCCTGGCGTCAGTGGAGCATCTCACTGTGCTGAAATGTCCATAGAGAAATAGACAATCTTTGACTTGGTCTGTATCCCTGCCAATATGCTGCATGATAATAGCCTGTCCACATATACAGAGAGTGGAAGTTCTCTTAGTTTGCCTTGCTAAGCCCCCCTTGTTCTGTTCTCATCTCTTCTTTCTCTCTTTTTTACCATTCCATCATTCCATCTCTCCCGGCGTCACTCTCCCCTCTCTCTCTCCGCTAATGAGTCCCTCTGGAAAGGCATAAAAAGGGCCTCTCATCAGCCATCTCCAAGATGAGTGTGACTTCAAAGAGCCTCCCCAGACATTAGCATAACAAGGGTACCTGCAGACGCTGGCAAAGACAGAGACACGGAGACACAGAGACAGCTCTGCTCTCTTACCTAGACAGCATGAATCATTTAGCGGGCAGGCCAGCCCAAGTCTCGGCCCCTGGTCTGGTGTTTCACAGACCCCCCTCGCTTGTGCCCTGTCCTCTTTCGGAACAGATCACAGTGTTGGCAAGCAGATTCACCATTTGCTATCTCCTTCTCTACCTGGGAGAAAAGTCAAAAGAAAAATATTCTCCCCACAGTCACCTTTTCTGGTCATTTTTAAATCCTGTCCATTAGGATGTCAGAGCATTAATGCTTAGAGTTATCATAGTTGCTGGAAGCATTGCATTTTCATTGCCTTTTGTTAAACAAATAGAGAAACAAGATTGCTTAGCTGCTCCAGGGCTGGTTTTATTTGATACATCACTGCATAAACCTGTCAGATGCTCAATACCACATCCCTAACCTCATTTTCTTACAGCTACTAACATACACCTAGACCAGCACTTGTTTCCACTGAAGATGTCACTCTTGTTGGAACATGTAGTTGTTCTACTACCTCCCTGGGATTTGATGCACTTAGTTTGCATCGTGTGACATGTGCAGATAGAATCAGTTCCTCATTTCAGATGTTATGTTACTAAAAGCATGTAATTAAAGGGCTTGGAGATTTCTGTTATAGTGTGCAAGTGAGAGAAGTTAAAGAATGATTCTGAGTCAGCCTACTGTGTCTAACATTTCCAAACACAGTGTGTTCATAGAAGTTGCATTTTTCCCCTTAGACTTTCTTTGAATTAGCACTTGTATATATAAAGCTAATCTAAAGGATACTGATGAATAATCTCAAAGATCACAGTTTTATTTTAAATGGTGATACACATCATAGTGAAGCTGTTGTTCTAAACAGAGTCTCTTATTTATGAACAAGAAAATCTAGTTCACTTGAATATGAGAACTGTTCTTATCATTACTCAATTCCTGGTATTTCTGTGCTGGATTGCTCCTCAGAGGATTGTGACCTCACTGTGCCAGAGGCTCTGCAGTCACTGTGATGTTCTCCAATGCTTGGACAGAGGCTGCCAAGGCCTTACGTTATTCGTAAGGCAGGCTTGGAACTGGATGTCCAGCCAAACAGTGTCACTGTGTTGTTTCAGTTACGGAGAAGATAAGGAGGTTCCTTAGAAAGTGTGGTTCCTTTGCCTTGGCCTTTTTTTATTAAGCTGCTCAGCTGCTGCTGCTGTTGCTGCTGTTGCTCTCTCCAGCCAGCTGATGTGTCATGGAAAAGCCCTGTCGCCCAGTGCCCCAGTCTGCATTCCTGCCCAATTACACCGATCTACAACTGACTCCCATTAGCCCTGATCACAGGCCCAGGACAGCAGGGGTACAAACTGGGGGCTGTGTGCGCGTGTGCGTGTGTGCGCATGCGTGTTTGTGTGCGCATGTGCGTGTGTGTGTGTGACAGAGATACAATGGTTGTAATTTAGACTGGTGGTGACAGGTTCACTAGCTGTATGGCCTCTGAACAGCCATAACAGAACCTTTAAAGGAATCATTGTGCGAGGTCCTTTCAGGGGTGTTGGATGGGTGCAGGTGTACACTTTTTTTTTTGCCTTTACAAGTGAGTGGCCCCTGAAGATGATTACTCAGGAATCAAAGAGGGTCATTTTTTGGCAGGACCTCTAGGCTGTGATGTCATTCATAGTGATTTTTAAGACTGTGTGACATCAACGTGAAACTCTGCACAAGCCATGGACTCTTTGTAAACTCCCCCGCACTCTCAGAAAAAAATGTACTGAACTGTACTTTTTCCTGTCACTGGGGTGGTACCCTCAAGGGAACATCTTTTGTACCTTTAGTATGTATCTTTCAGCTGGAAACGTGAATATAGTGTACCTTTAAACATAATTTAAGGTACATAATTGGATCTTAAGGACCACTGTTGTACCTTTAATTCACATTTAGAGTAAAGCTTTAAAGGTACACTACACGCACCTTCCCAGGTAAAAAAACAAAAAACAAAACTAAAGGTACAAAATATGTACCCTTGAGGGTACCACCCCAGTGACAAGAAAAGGTACAGTTTAGTACCTTTTTTATGAGAGTGCAGGTTGCTGCAGATTGTCATAAATATGATTCTACCACTTGAATACTCTCTTGGATTGTTCATTTTATTGTCAACTGTACCAAAGTATCTCCTGAGAGTAGTCTGATATCAAGCGATTGCTGTATTTTGATCCAGCAATAATTTTACAACATGACAAGCATAGATATGTGAGCTACTAAAGCATTTACAAATACTGCGCTTACAGTGGGATCACACACACACACCCACAGGCAAAGTGTGATTTGTGATAACACCTGTAGTTGTGTATTTGTTCATATGTGTTTGTACAGCAAGCTTCATTATTCAAAAATATAATCCTTTTAGAGGTTTTGCTTTGCCTTAGAGATGTATTTAACTTTTGGATCTTTGGAACAAGCTTTGCTTTTTTGTTGCAGTTTTCCTGCAGTATGTCAAATAAAAGGCCTCCTTGGGTGTCATTTTTAAAATGCTCGCTGCTCTGTTCGCTTAAGTCTCTCCCTGCTGCATTCCCTCACCCAGAACTGTCACAGTGATTTCTTCTCTCCCCTCTCTCTCTCATTCTGTTTTGCTGAGAAGCATTTTAATCCATCCGTGAACGTGGTTTAGTATTGGGTCACGTACAGCTGTTCACACACTCACTGGAATCCCATGTTGGCGGTAATTAAGCATAAAACAACTGTACCTCATTTTGTCATGCTGTCGTACTGTCATCATGAAATTACCATTTTATATAAAGTGCACAGTGGACTAAGCTGTGAATAAGACTGTAAGCAATTAACAGAATCTTTGTCTTTGAGAATGCAATTCAGGCATGTTTCCTGTTCTTTCTTGTGTCACCTTTCTCGTGTTTGTTGTTTTGGGCATTTGTATTTTGTCATTCTGTGATTGATTCCAGCTTCTGCGGTAGCCTGTGTCTCTTTCTAGCCCTAATTCACTGCCGTATTCCTGACAGACAGCACTTCTCTGGATGGGCTGCCACCACTGCTCTATGATGGATTACCCTGGACTAACTGCATCGTTCTCCCTGTCCTGTCTCTCTTAAAAAGCCATACACACTCTTAAGCACCTAACCGTGCTTGCGTTACCCATGCTTGCATTAATCTACACACACATAAATGTAGAGTACAAGTGCATTTATTAGGCTCTTTAGACATGTCTGTGACAGAGTTTTTCAAATTTTGTCAATAATAACACAACAAAGACGTAAAATCCGCACTAAACTCAAATCAAAATGATTTCGATTTAAAAATTGTGACAAAAAAAAAAAACCTCTTTGAAGCTGGCACCCGAAATCAGAAAACAAATAAAAAGTATTTTGTTGGTTTGTATTGGTTTGTACCATAAACCGTTATTAATGCTGGTATGCGGCGGGAAAAAAGAAAGTTACATTTTATGTCTTTATCACCCAGCACTTCATCAGTTTCCAAACCCCACAAAAATAGTTTGGTCTGTGCTATGTTTTTGCAGGTTGAACAATAAAATAGCACAAATACTTCTTCATTTCTTTCAAATACAGTACAAATGTATCAGGCTATTTTGGTGCAAAATTAAATTGTATGGGTTGTGATTGATGTCACAGGTCATAAAATATAAAAATGATAAAACATTTAATTTTCTAAAATAGCAGTGATTTTTTTACCTCACAAGCACGCACAAATTAACAGAATTTTTTTTGTTTATTTTCTGATTTAAAAAATGGCCTTCACAGAGGTATCAACCACACTTCACATTGAGTACATTTACATTTAGTCACTTAGCAGACTCTCTTATCCAAAGCAACTTACAAAACGTGCAAACAGTGACTCTGCAAGGATTCATAAACTGGAAGACATGCATCAAATGCTAGTTTGTACAAGTGCTAGAGTGGTCAAGGTACTGACGATTATAATTACAAACCTAACTGCATAAAAATACAAAAGACAATCAGTGGCAAGTAGGACAATTTCAAACCTAAGTGCATATATCATACTCAACTCTTTGAGACACTCCCCTCTGGCAGGAGGCTGCGGTCCATCAGGACCAAAACTTCACGCCACATAAACAGTTTCTTTCCGACCACAGCTGGTCTCATCAACAAGGCACGGGACCCCCACTGACACGGACTTTCACCCCACTTCCATGGCCACTACAC
>JAOUQW010000042.1:12833506-12851456 GCA_028565825.1 Olivaichthys viedmensis | reverse complement strand
AATGGGATAATTGATACTAATTAATGATGAACCAATGGGAAACCAGAGGGGGCGTGAACAGAACCAAAACAAGACACGTGGGTAAAACAAAACAAAAACACATGATTCACAACACATATACTGAAGTGCGCGGCTCGCTGGAAACAGCGGCGCGCACTGGAAGCGAGAGTCCGCGGCAGGGAGACCGTGACAGTATGTGGTTCTGAACTTGTCATAGAAGTGACTGACATTCCAGCGTCTGAGGCCACAGTTCTCTGAAAAGAACCCGAGGCCAGAAGGTGAAGGGTGGTCAAGAGCTCCTTATGGTTTGGAACTCCAAATAGTTTTTGATTTCTTCCAATAAATTCCTAATAACGAGTCTTGACAGGCGATATGTTCTTAAAAAATGATCGGTCATTGAACATAGATTAATATGTGTTTAAAAGCTCTCTGTCTTTGAACATGCTGTCTCTTTAGCCATAGATGTTTTAGCCGTGTTTACGACGAAAATAGGACCAGCTTTTCATGGGCGTTAAATAACGCATGCAGTCACAAAGTAATTACTATCAGCCATGATAAACCTGAATAGGTGGCACGTTGAGAAAAATCTCCGTTAAATGCATATACAATAAGGTAAAAGTGCAAAACAGTATTGGCCAGCCCATTAATCTTATTATAAATGCTAAAAGTCCCGTACACTTATTTAGTAAATATTAACAGTCAGTTTTTAACCCCAAAATCAGTTTTGCGATGATGCAAATTTGGCCCCTGTTTTTGAGTCCTTTAGCTCTGGTAGGTCAAACCACAGCCACTTAGAATGTCAGAAATTTTAAAACCCCAGGTGTACTTTATTGGCTCTGGTCATTGTGAAATGGAGGTGTCTTGTGACTGAAAGGATGAACTCAGTCTGGTTGGTTCTGTGATGGTCTGTCTGCAACTTACAAACAAGTTTCAAGGCCTTAATGTGAGGCTCAAGGGAATAAAAGAGGCGTTATCATACCCAGTGACTTGCTGTCAGTTCACACAAATGCTTGTTGGCTACAGGAGGAATTAATATGAAGAAAAAAAAAAAGTTTTTCAATAAGCTCCTGAGATGAAAAGGAGCAAGTCAAAAGAGAGTCCCGAGATATGATTTATAACCCTGCTCAAAAATGCTGCCTTTCTTAAGGATGGAATAAAACCCATCCTCCTCCAACACCGTAATGGATTCAGCCTTGAAAATGAAGCACCGCATGTATTGATATCCAGGTTTAATGCTCAAAAATAGTGCCTCATTGATTTTCCCCCTGCTTCTGTGTAACAAAAAGACTGCTGAGCATCGGCTGGAACTGATGTGTCTCTGCGTCAGAAAATGATGATAGATCTGTTGCGTTTGTGTTCCGGCTCTCTGTCAAAGCGCAGTGTAGTGTACACAAGTGAAGGTTCCTCTCAAAGAGGCGTACTTTATTAAATCACGCCTGATACAGATGCTTTCCCTGCATGCTACGTTCACGTATCTGCTGCAGGATCGAGAGGTCACTGGATTACAACAGACAGTTTTAAGACGCAGCATAGCACACAGTCTATTTCTATTTAGTGAGAACTCTTATTTTGGTGATGCATGTGCATGGCCATCATTGCTGTGTGTTTGTGTGTGAAAGGACACGGAAAACGTCATGTTGTCATACTGCGTGTGCTCCTTGTCTCATACTAAGCTTACTATTGCCCTCTCTCGTTCTCTCTCTCTCTTTAGGTGGAATATGTTTGTTTTCTGAGCTCTAGCTAACGCAGGCTTTTCTAACAGGCCACGGTGGAGTCATCATGCCTGCACACACACTTCTCATAATTACTCATGCACTTAGGCAACATGCTGATGCTGTGGGAGATAATGATTACCACAGTGCAATGTTGTGACCCCCCCTCCCCCCAAAAAATACACAAACACACACCTCTGGGTACTATCTGGGGAGGTCTGAACATATCGCAGTTCTGCTGACGATTCTCATCCAGCCCGTAGACTCACATTTCGAATAATGTGTCCATATCGTTCCATCTCTACCCATATACACAGACAATTCCATTTTGTGTACGCCCTGCTTGTGGCTTCTCAGCGGGGCCCCTGATGAAGAAAGTGTGTGTGTGTGCGGGTGTGTGTTATAGGGTAACTCATTAAACAGAGCTCCACTGTGTTCATTAATGCCTCAGAGATTTGGAAATCAAGCTATCAAAGCACACATCGCTCTGAAGTTTTGTTTGCTTGGAGAGCAGGGCATGCTGGGAAAAATGACATGCCCTTGGGCTATAATCTCGTTGCTTAATCTATGGGAGTGCACTCGGTCAGAGTTGTTGCTGTTTGCAGTGTGCTCTGTGTCTGCATTGGGATCAGTTGGTCCGAGATGGAGCATACTGGTTTTTCGAGTAATCGAAGGCACTAATAAGCGCTGGACTCTCGCTGCTGACCGACATCTGATTTTTAGACAGTGTGTTTAAGGCACACACTTCACACGCTGGAAAAAAGGAGGAGGGGGCTGTTACACGGATGTGCTAATGAAGCAGTTTACTTTCTCTGGCCTTATTGCAGAGTGTAATGGGCCATGGTGCTCTCCCACCTTTCTCTCTCTATCCAACTTTCTCTTTCCCTCTTGCTTGAACAGAGAAAACACCTGCACTCAATAGAGCAGTAACTGGCTGCATATGCATGTTTGCATGCCATATCCTTCTGCCCTCATTTCAAGAATATTTAAACTGTTCTTTCACACTTTCAACTAATCCAAGCTGCAGAGGGGAGGAGGGATCATAACATGTGGTGTGAATAGCCTTGTTTAAGCACGATCATACTGTGTTATTAGTGGCTGAGTTATTGTGAGTTAATTTATCACTCCCAGGATGGCAGAGGAAGGTGAGGCTCTAAATATGGACAGTTTTTAGTCTAACACTCGAAAAGGGGGGAGTTCTTTGAATGCTGGCAGTGAGAGGGCCCCTGTCCTCCATCTGTGCGATGCCTGCTTTAAGATGGCTGTTAAAAATCTCATAAAGCCGTACACATACAGTATTATACCCGTAACCTTGATCACAGGACACGCTTTAAGCCTGTTTGATTCCTCCACACTGCCATCTTGCCAGAACACTTGGTTAAAGCTTTTCAATGTTTTTCTCATTGGCTATGTTTGCATGCAAAGAGTTTCATTGATCCGAATGAATTCATTCAGATTCCAGATTCCGCATGAAATGCATCCTAAACTCTGTGTACATGTAACCCGAACCAAATTTATGCACAAGCAAGAAGCATACAATGTCAGCATTACCATAACAAAAGAAAGGCTTGTGGGTCCTGTCGGAGCGTAGCAATTAGTTAACGTTATCTCAGCATGTTACTTGAGTGTTTAGTCACCTGGCTTGTGATTGTTACCAAATCTTAAATTATGTCTCAGTCAAACGGCCTCTAAATCTACTTATTAAACAGACAACGAGAAGAAAAATTCATGTCCCACATGATTCTGCTGTGAAATATTAGTTGAATGCCCGTCCAACCCTCCATTTAACCTCGCAATTACTTCTAAATCTGATAATATCTGTAACATTAACTTTGTTTTCTCACAGGACCAGTTTTTTGCAGTCTTTGGTCAGTGTGCGTTGTGACGCAAATGCATAAGGACAGCGAGTACGCAAAGATTCAGATTGTGAAAGTAATCAGAATGAAAGATTTACATGGTGATTCCTCTTCTATTTAACGAATTTCTTTAACAGATTATCTACCTCTAGAAATTATTTATCTCTTCATGTATACACCTCAACCCGAATAGAAGAAACAATCAGTTTACTCTATTCGGAATGAGGTGTATACATGAATTTTTTTTTTTTTTTATTCCAAAAAAAACCGGGCCTCATATGGACTCCCCAAAAGTTAATCTATGAAGTGTACACCTTATTCCTAGGCATAATTGATATAACACGGGCTGCTGCCGAATGAAGACCTCACTGGAGTTCAGATAAGCTAAAATTACTTTTCAAACCACAACGAACTCAAAATTACATTAATCTACTAAAAACTCAATTCACAGACTGTAAGCTACATGTGTCGTGTGCGTTATTGTAAAAGTAATTTCTAAACTGCTTCACGGTTTTATTTATTTTTGCTGTGTTTCCCCTTGGTGGTGGAGTGATTGATTTAGCTGCGCTGCGACATACATGGGCGAGCCGAGATTATCATGTTTATAGCAGATAGAATTCTAATACGGAGGAGAGAGTGGGAGTAAAACGATCCTTCAGTGAAAACGATCGAATCTTGAGTGCTCTAATAGCTGCGTGTGCGCCTGACCTGGGAGGAGATATCAGCCGACAACAGAGGGATTTAGGCTTTGAGAGGGGAGCCCATTAAGACATCCTAATGTGCTTTTCTTTATGAAGCTTTAATTGAAGCTGGTAGATGACTCATGTCTAAATCAGAATGAATTTGATTTCACACACACAAACACAAGCGCACACGGACACATCCTCATCCGCAATGACCTGCCAAATTAACAGAGCTTTGCTTTTTACTGTGCTCTTTATTCGCTGTATGAGAATTGAACAGGACAGCTCATTTTTTAATGACAGGTAATTTTTCTGCACCTGGTAGACAGTAATGTATTTCCTCTTAGGGCAGTGTAAACCCAAAGCCCTAATGGAGCGCAAGTCTGACTTGGCTGGGAAATAGCGCATTTTAACAGAAGACACAAACAATACACCTCCCCCTTCTCCACTGTCTGCCTCTGTCTTTCTCCCTGAGCGAAGGAGAAGTGCTTGTACATACTTTATGCGAGGCTTGTATGGTTAGCGGGATCACAGTGCAGTCCTGTGCATTTCAATGGCTTTCTCGATAAGCAAGCTACGGGGCCAAACTCCCTCCAGCCTAGAGCTCAAAACAACAGGCAGACAAACGGTGGCAAGCCCATTAAAAGGCAGGAAGTGGGCAGGCTGAGATGATTATGCAGACTTTGTATTCTGCCCACTGTCTCTCTTTCTCTCTCTCTCTCTCTCTCTCTCTGTGTGTCTCTCCAGGTTGTTGTTCATCTCCAATCCCAGAGAGGGGATGTCAAACAGTCCACTGGTATTTACCTGCTTTGGCCCAAAATAAACAAATCCGGGGCTCAGGACAAAACGCTGTCTCTCTCACAGGCCTGATTCAGGACACAGCCTCCCAGAGACTTTCTTTTATTCCACATTCACAGCCTCTGTGCGCATTTGCAAAGGGTTCTGCTCTGCACACAATTTCTCTGATTTGCACTTTACATGTGACCATATGATTTTATTTTTGCCCCAACATTAGTTAGACAGCAAAGCAATTCATTATATTGGCGATAGTTGAGGTTGAATTATTCCTAGCACTTAAAACTATTCTTACTGAACCAGCTTGTGAATAATTGTGCTTGTATTCTATCCTTCTTTCCTTGACATGTCAGAGGTAGACTCTCTTGAATGTGGAAATGTGGAAACGAGCGCCATGTTCCTCATAAAGTAAATGTGTGGCAACGTATTTCAAAAATATTTGCATATGTCTCACATACGTCCTGCATTCCTGAACAGTGAGAGCAGTGTTTTACTGTTTGCAAGGGGATAAATAAAAATAATTAAACAGCTGTTGCTGTGCCGGAAGAGCACTGTGGTTTATAATTTAAGACGTTTGCAAAATACAACCCGGATAAGGCCTGTGATTGCATTAAAAATGGCATGCATGCATTCATACACACATTCATACTTAAAACTTGCACCCATCTGCACTCATGACTGTCCTGTTCTGGTTCGTTGAGGGGTACCCGGTATTTTACCTGGCACAATAGAGGCACTTTGCACTCCAATCAGAGAGGATGTCTGTGTGCTTTCTCGTTCGCTTTCACCACCCGCCCCCAGCTTGTGCAGTGTTCTGCAGCATTGGCACTCGAACAGAGGCATGCAGCGGCTGCTATTAGAGCGTGGGCGGTGTGGAGACACCCGCGTCGTCAGGGTCACACACTCCTCCCACCCACACCTCGGCGCACATGCAGAGAATGAGAGCACACAGAACACACTGTGCCAGGACAAACACCGCACTGCCTGTTGGTAAACACAGCCATTTTTTCCACACTTTGAATGTGATGCCACACACCCTATTCCAGCACGGTGACTGCAACTAACCTCAGCCTGCTTCTGCAGCCGCAGATTTTAACAGCACCAAAGAATTGTGACTGATCTGACCCTTTTTTACATTTAAGCTGGAAACTTTCAGTATTAAGGGCCAATCCTATATGGGCGTAAACCGGGTAGTTCTCAATGGGAGATCCCATCTGGAGGATCAAGTGGTTAGCAGGCTCATCCCCTCAACGCCATCCTGCCCACAGTTGCTTTTGGACCGGCGAGAAAGAGGGAGAGGATGAATAAATGATGACGGACTCGCCCTCTTTCTCTCCTGCAGGAATGTGTGCCGCCCACGAAGAGACCTGCAGGTCTGTGGGAGCGCAGCGGGAGCTGGCAAGCTGGACGCCGGCCCTTCGATTAGAAACACATGTTCATCTTCTCATCTGACCCGCTCTCCTTCTCCTCTCACTTGTTCCTCTGCTCGTTTCCCTCCCTTCCCATTAGAATATCTGTTGTTCCATGACCCAGAGTTAATAAACAGCTTGGTTAGAGCTGTCTGCTTGGGTAAATGTTATGAGAACACTAACCAACAGACACATACCCACACAATACAATATACAATACACCTACTCATATACAAGCCATGGAGTTCCTGAATGTCATGTTTTCTTCAAATTGCCCTCTCGCCTGTAGGTCGGCCCTTACAGAGGATTTTTATGGCTAATAATTATATTGTTAATAGCGAATATATTTTTACAAATGCAAAACATCTATTTGACACCATTGTTGCCTCATTGTTTGAATTATGACATGTGAATTATGATTGAATTATGATTTGTATGCTTATTGCTACAAAATAGTTTGCGTTTTTTCTGGTATGGGCTGTGGAAGTGCATGCATCTGTGCATTTGTTTGTGTATATGTGTGTGCTTGTGATTTGCCTTGCCTATGTTGGAGGGATCATGCTATGGTTTAGGTCATTAAGTGTTATAATGGGGGCAGACTGGAAAAACATGGAGATTTATTAAAGTCTTTGCCAGTAAAGCACAGCCACCCTCCTCGCCATCATTACACCTCCTCACCCACCAGCTGGGTGCACTCCTACTTGCCAGCGTCCCTCTGTGTGTATGTCTGTTTCTGTGTGTGTGCTTGTGTGTGTAAGATTTCCCTGGGTGATATCCAGAGTCTGTTAATGAGTCCGATATCAAAGATGAAGAGTGCAGATTTCGGACGCATGACTGAGAATCAGCAGTTAAGGTTCAGGGCATCTTGACTAACAAAATAAATGCGGGGAAAGCCAGGCAGAGAGTGCTCATAAAACAGCCTTGGTTATTTCTCTGGGCTCCAAAAGCACAGTGAAACCCCCTGAGTTATTTGATCTCTTGACTTTATGACACTGTTGGTTGTTATTTCAGAGTTAGCCCTTTTCCCACAGTGCTGGGAAAGGACCTTAAAGCAGATCTTTGGCTTTTTTACTCCATCAGCTGAAACTCTCTCTCTCTCTCTCTCTCTCTCTCTCTCATTATCCCGTTGTTTGAGCTAGACCAGAGAGAGGGGGAGAGTTGCTTGTGCTAACATTTTGCGCATACTGTAAATGCTGTGATCTGCTCTGTTGCCTCCTTGGCTGTCTCGCTTCCAACAACAGAAGTGCCTGTGCGCAGGTCTTATCAGCACAGGGCCGTGTGAGTCTGTGTGTGTATGTGTGTCTGGGTAATATGAATGTGATGACAGGGCTGCAGGTGTAGACCCACGCACTCCAGGCAGGTGAACGAGAGAGGTTGTCTCGCTCTCATCACACACACAGTAGTGTGTGATTAGAAGGCTCTTATCTGCCAGCCCCTGCTAGTCCTGACCAAATTCACCCACATCTTCTCTTCTCTCCTCTTCTCTGCTCTTTTCCTCTGCTTTCCTCTTTTCTCATCTCTTCTTCTCTCCTCTTTTATCTCTTCTCTCCTCTTCTCTTCTCTTGACTGCTATTCACTGTTGAGTGTCCTTTAAAACTACATCAGTCATCTATATTGATAACCTTGTCGCCTTCATTACACCTCCTCCTTATTAATAAAACAATTTTTAAAAAAATCATGAAAAATGCATGAACAATTCTTAATCTTGATGTTGTGCACAGAACCTGTAGGTATTATGTTGCGCTACATTACAGAAGCTTGATACATCTTGATGCGGTTTTTGCACATGCTTTTTTATTGCATATTTGCATATTCATAGAAATAAAATAGGATGAATATCCTAATAGAGAGAAATTAGTTTTGTTGAACAATCTAGTTCTGGATTGTTTCAGTCTCCTTCTGGGGCATTAAATATGGCAAATGTTTTCTCTGCCAGGCTGACATGCTTGCAGAGGTGAGCGTAATGTTGTTTAGCCACGAGGCTGGATTAGTCACTGGAGTTGTCTGGACCGCGCAAAGACCACATAAAGGTTCTCCTGCATCTATCAGCACTCTGTGCCAGATCATATCATACTGAAAGTTTTGCTTGTTTGAAATGAGTTTTCCTGGTTGCTGGGGAAACAAAATCAGTTTAGCAAAGGCTCATAGGACTTTGTTCAGAAAAAATGAGCGCTCAAGCACTCAAAGTGTTCCAGGCACACATATTAGTGTCTTTTACAGCCTACGGTGTTGGTTATAAGGCATAAGTGATGAACAAGATTGTGAAATGTGTGTGAAATGAGGACGCAGAGACAGGGAGAAAGAAAACAAATGTGTGTTTAAGCTCAGAACTGTCCTCTTTTGGAATACAATTGTTTGAAACCCTTCAATTTCACATTTAGAGATGTGAACCTTTGTGAAAAGGTCCTGCCCCAAGATATACCATTGCGCAAGCATAGAAATCAAACAACATTTTCATTTTGAAGATATCACTGTTGGCTGTCAGAACATGTTGGCCGTCAGACTATTATAATGTTTAAGTTATTTACCATCGCGATTACCCAGCTTATTATTTCAACACTATCAAACACTGAGCTTTGAAGGTGTGCCAGCTAGCTTGTTTTGATGTTGGAGTTTCGGAGGGAACACATGCCAAGAGTGGAGTCTGAGTATCTCAGCAGAGAGAAGGGAGGGGGCAGCGGGGCTGGAATGAATGCGGGAAAAGAGAAAAGAAACGCGATGGGAATCAAACTTCAAAACGGGCGCTTGCTTTTCTATCCCTGCTCTGCAGGCTCTTTGGGGTTGTTTGGATACCTGAGGTGTAACATTTCCTTTTTGTTCGAACCCCGACAGCCATCACTGGTGAGGTCATCACCTCTTCATCAGCCTACTGACGATGACCTTTAGCAACCCTGCTCACTCGCTCTCATTCTTCAGACCAGCTGACTGATTTTTTTTATTTATTTATTTTCACTCTTCCTCTGTTTTGTCTATTTCTCTATTTCCAGCCCCCACAGAGCCGCTGCTGTGTAAGTTTGCAGATGGGGGTCAGAAAAAGCGACAGAGCCAGAACAAGTATCCCCAAAATGGCAGACCGTGGACTCGGGAAGGAGAGGTGAGAGCAGTTTCACTATCCTCAGCAGTTTCCTTATACAACCTCTCCCCTTTAATCCACATGTTCTGTTCTGGTCAACATGACTCCTTTTTCATTTTCACTTAAAGTGGACAATGTTAATTTTTTTTTAATATAATGAAACTTGATGTGCTTACCTCTGTTTCTCTGCAAATTACCATGAAAAATATTAACAATTTATAATTATATTATATGGATTATCTTCAGGTCATTGTGACCTGACAATAATAAAATGAAACACAACTTAATTGGAACCTGGTTATATGAAAAATGGGTAACACTGTGTTTACAATAAGTGTTGACTAACTAACGTTAAGTCATGCATTTGTTAACATGAACAACACCAAGGCTACTGCATTAATAATGATGCTGGTGGAGGAAAATGTAAGCTTTAGAATGCAGACCCATGCAGGCCTGACTGACAGAATGGTCTGAATGATTACTTCCTTGTAATGTACACAATGCACAAAAACATTACAGATATAGGAAAGAATATACACTAATATGTTGCAATTATTTATTTTGATACATAATTTACATCTCTATATCTATGATTCACTTAATTATTATTACAGCCAATTAAGCTATTAAGTAGCACTGGATTATTTAATTCTAATTTAAAAGGAGTAAATGCAACATTAATTTATTCAGTTTCTTCTTGTTTACTTAACATGAACCATTATTAATGTTACTTAATGTTAACTATAAAATTATAAAGTGTTACTGAAAAATGTGTACAAAATTCAACAAACCAGGGGGATGTTTTTAGATTTTGTTGTAAGAAAAGGTATGAACACTAACCCCGCCCATAACCTAAACCCTAACCTTAACCTTCATGATTAAGGTTCTGAGGTAGTAATCGGAAGGTTGAATAGCAGGACAGCCAGAGAGACACTTTTGGCCTTAGAGAAAAGCCCTTAACCCTCACTGTATCCTCTCTCATTTGTAAGTCACTTTGGGCAAAAAGCGTCTGCCCAATGAGGAAATGTACATATAAATTTTAATTGAGTCATGAAAATTGTTATAAATTTGCAAGTGTGGGACCATTCTGGTTAATAAATGACTTGAAACAAAAAGGTTTTAGTCCCCATCACATTCCCTCCATCTCTTTTCTGAATCCTGTGCACACAAACCTGCCACAGGAAATTCACCAAGCATGTGAAGGGCTTTTGATTGTCAACGTTTTGATTTCTATAAACGTTGCTTACCTTGCTAACACTTAATGTGAAGATAAGATATATGGAACAACTGCATTGCTCTAAAATAAAAAAAACATGGCCTGAGTCAGTGGGACATTCTTGAAAAAGTAGTGAAGAGAGCATGAGGGTTAACCCCTAAACACAAATGCCAAAAGGCATCGGTTTGACATGGTAAGAAGAGAGACAAAAGAGCCTGTGTGGAGAGCAGCAGCAGAGTCAGTGAGATGAGAGGCGCCCGCTGCTAAGCATGCCCTCTGATTCTGCTCGAGGGTAGCAGGAGGAGGGAGAGATGGATGAGAGGAGAGCAGAGGAGGGGGCACTGCTTTGACTGACAGGCACATCTGGCCCTGTTTAAGCCCTCTACCTCCCTCTCAGTCCTTTAATCTTTCCTCAGCTCTTTTCTGAACTGCTAAGAGAGGTGACACGGCAGCAGAGCGGGAAGCGCTGGCATTTTCTGGGCAGCCCAGCCACTGGCATGATGGCTCAGGGAAACGTGCCAGATTCCAGTCTAGCCCGCAACCACTGTGAGCTCTATTACCCGATCCTGGCAGTGGGCGGGAGTTTGGCTAGACCGACTCAGACAGGTGTCTGTGTTTGTACAGAAGCTTTATACTCTATCACCCCAGGGGTCTTCGGAGAGCAAAGAGGACTCACAGTACAGTATACACATGGGATGTTCCAGCAATTCTCCCACTACTCCCTATGTTTTCTCCCCTGCTGAGAGCCTGGCACCCTGCACATTGCAGTATATGAGGCTTATTTATCCGTGTCCAATCCAATACGGGGTGAGCAGTACCGCCCTCTGCTCTCATTCACTTAGGCGGCATGGCAGTGTCAACATGAGCAATGTCTCTTGCAGCCTTGTAAATACCAAATAACTTTGTGCCATATCAAAGCGGGGCGAGGCTGCTCTCGTCTGCCTGCTCTGCGAGGTAATAGATCCACTGCTACAAGGCCTGGCCCGAGCTCTTAAACACATAAAGAGCATTCGACCAGACAGCCCTGCTCTTTGGCCGACATGACTCAGTAGAATTTACAGTGCCTGTCTCACCTCGGTATGGACACGAACAGTTTCACTGTTTTTCATGTTCGTTTTGCATTTCAGAGTGGCATGGCGTTACCCTATGACCCTGCAATGCAGAATGGGTAAGTTTATTTTTAACTTAATTTTTTCTCCAGACACTGTTGTTTTATTTGTTTTCTCCTCAGCTACCACGACAATCTTATAGGAAGAGAGCAAACGTCTAAGGCGTGATGACTAATTCTCGAGTGTAACCCACCCCCAAACACGCACACGCAAGCACACACAGAGAAGCTGTCCTGTCCCATCTGTGTTTGTGCCGCTGTTGCACTGCGGGGTGTAAGTGTTTCGTCAGGTACGGGCTGCAGGGCTGGATGCGGCTGCTTGTGTAAGGGAAATACGAGCCTGCATGTCTGCCAGCTTTTCCGGCCCCAATGCCCGTGATCCTGCCCTCCAGAGAGCCGATACAGCCCCTCTGCAGACTGACACAGCACTTACCATCTCGCACATGCACACACACGTACATACACAGATAAAGCAGGGGAGAGTGCAAGTTACCTACTCATCATGGAGAGAGGAGCAGAGGAGAATATGTGCTAGATTGTGAATTAGTGTGGCTTTAAAGACAACCTGAAATAAAAACTGATCTTTTTTTGGTCATATTGTTCTCAATTCGTCAGTATCAATCACTTAAAAAAGACAGAATTCCTGTTTTATAATAATCTTCAATCAAGATGCAATGACTTTTGCTCACCTCTAAACATCTTCAGATTTTTGACTATGTTACCATGCAGAGGAGGGGTAAAAATAATACAATCGATAATATCATCATCATGCTTGTTTTGTAACACCCACTTTTCACAATTCAATTAAATCCCAACAGACACTGCCATTATTTTCCAGCCAAATATTCAGTTTCACTTGGAAATGCAGCACATTACCGAAGACAAATGCATTATGTGTCACGTGCACGCCGCCTCATGGCGGCGCACGTGGCCGCGCCTGGCGGTCACCACGGCGACGCACACCATATGCGCTCACCGGACGCTGTGTTGTGTGTCTAGTCCATCCCAGTGTAGTTATGTTAAGTGTTACCAGTTGTTCCTCGTTTGTGTTTCCTGTAAATATCCCTGTGTTTCAGTCCTGCCTTGTCTTTCGTTGTTTGTCTGCTGAATGTAACGCCGTGTGTATGTACTGTTTGGATTTCAGTTCGTGTTGAATAAATGTCTGTTAGAATGGCTATGCACTTGTGTCCTGCTTCCCGTCTCCACACCGAGACGTTATGTTTTTCGTTGTGTTTGAAACAGCACCCTACACACCTACATTGGAAAATCGGGAGCACTACATTGAACACTATTATAGGGAACAGAATTTGTGGTTGAAGTAAACGATTTCGTACACTACATTTAACGGGTATACTCATCACTCTGTGACAATAGTCATATTCCGTCACATTAACACACACAACGTTAGCTATGTTGCTATCCACTCAATTGTTTCCCTTCATCAAACATAAGGACAATAAAGTAACTAAGCCGAACTGTAATCCGAAGACATGCGACTATAGAAATGACTTCAGAATACAATTACTCCTCCTTACATTTGTAAAATGTCTGAAGGGTCATCTTAGCTTACTGTCTTCCTCAGTTAAGGTGCGCGTGAATTAAACCAAACGCAGTGCATTATGGGAATTTTGTGGCTGCTAGGGTACATCGTTTTTCAGACACCACTACAAAATGGCAGACCCCAAAAATAGTGCACTATATAGTGAATAGGACTACAAGGAAACCCCCCCACCCTCCTTGGGGAGTGCCGATGCGTCTCTAGCAGATGAGCTAAACAACTTGGAACCTTTCACCCTTTCTGAGCATGATGTCAGGAGGGTGTTCCAACACGTGAACACCAGGAAGACAGCAGGACCAGATGGTATCATTGGGTGGGTCCTCAAGTCATGCGCTGACCAACTGGCACCAGTGTTCACGACGATATTCAACCTGTTCCTGGCCCAGTCTGTCATACCCACCTGCTTCAAGGTGTCCACCATCATCCCCATGCCCAAGAAACCAAGAACAGCCTGCCTAAATGACTGTCGCCCAGTGGCACTCACCTCTGTGGTGATGAAGTGCTTTGAGCGGCTGATCAAGAACTACATCTGCTCCTCACTGTCTAGAACATTGGACCCACTACAGTTTTCCTACCGTCCCAATTGATCAACAGAAGACGCCATCGCACACATCCTCCACACCGCCCTATCCCACCTGGACAAGAAGGGGAGCTATGTGAGACTGCTGTTCATTGACTATAGTTCAGCATTTAACACCATAGTCCCCGCCAGGCTAGTCACAAAGCTCAGGAACCTGGGACTAAACACCCCGCTGTGTAGTTGGGTCCTTGACTTCCTGACGGGCAGACCCCAGGTGGTGAGAGTGGGCAGACTCATCTATTCCACCCTCATCCTCAACGGCTGTAGAGCCCCTTGCTGTACTCCTTGTACACACACGACTGTGTAGCCACCTTCGACTCCAACACCTTCATCAAGTTTGATGACGACACAGCTGTGGCGGGCCTGATCACTGATAACAATGAAAAGGCCTACCTGAAGGAGGTGGAGGGCCTGACCCACTGGTGTCAGGACAACAACCTCCGCCTGAACGTCAGCAAGAAAAAGGAGCTGATAGTGGACTTTGGGAGGAAGCAGGGGAGAAACTACAGCCCCCTTAACATCAACGGGTCCCTAGTGGAGAGGGTTGTGTGTGTGTGTGTGTGTGTGTGTGCCGTTGGTAACATCACAATTTATCGGTGATGTGGACCTTACCTGGACACTGAACACAGACACTACGGTGAGGAAGGCAATGCAGAGACTGTTTAACCTCAGACGCTTGAGGAAATTCCGAATATCCCCTCAGATATTAAGGAATTTCTACTCCTGCACTATAGAGAGCGTCCTGATGGGGAATATCACTGCCTGGTGACCCCCCATCCAGCTCACTAGCTAGCATCCTCCATTTCCTCCCTGACAAGTCAGTCAATTGTTTTGAAGCTGTTCATGAACTGTTCACAAACAGAAGGTGCTAGCGTAGAATCAGACACCAGAATGACATTAAGAGTCAGTTTGCATGTCAATACGCAAAGTATTGTTTTTGGAATTTGAAAAGACAAAAATACAGAACACGAAAGCTTTTATTATTAATTGCATGCTGATTTTTTTCTAAGACAAATTACAAAATAGTATTTTATATTTAAAATACGGATTTCAAATACATGTATCAGAAATACTAACCATCTCCGCTTAGGAAAATGTGAAAAATTGCAACAAAGCGGAATATTCTATTGGTTCTCACTTCAAATTTGCTTTTTAAAATGAACTGTGTTCCATTTTTAAAATCAATATGGCAAAACACATTTTGTCTTGGTTTGATGTGCTGTTTTGTGTATAGGAATGGAAATGAGGTTTCAGTTTTGGCTAGGGGAAAGGTTAAGTTACGATGAGGGTTAGATTTAGGCATGATCTGAGTTCCACTTCAGGTCAAGGTCAGATTAGGTCGAGGTGAGGCAATTAGGTTTAGGATTGCAGAGAGGTCCTTATGGAGAGATTAAAGGTCCTCACAGAAACACTACTACAAGTGTGTGTGTACGTGTATGTATGTGTGTGCGCGTGCTCGTTTGTGTGTGTTTATGTGTGTGCACGTGTATTCAGGACTCTGACCTGCGTTAGAGTTCAGCTCTTCATTTTCAGACTCTGTGCCATTCTGGCTGCCTGCTCCATGGATGCTGTTTATGGCCATCAGCTTCATCTTCTGCAGCTTCATCGCCTCCGCCATTGCTGCTGCTGTCAGACCTGCAAACACACACACAGGACATGTGAGCATGCAGCATGTTTTTCAGCCGAATCTCTATTTACCGGATCTGTAGCAAATAGACGATTACCAAGGACAATAATTTTGACACGTTTCCCTGCACTGAGAAAAGAACAGGAAAACCTTTTTACTCAAAACTCACTTATAATGGAAGTCTAAGGGCAGTTGTCAGAGCAGTTATTAAGCATTTATGCAAAACACAGATTTCTGTATAACGTGTTCATGAATTCTTCAGTCAGATGTATTTGTAATTGCTTAAACGCTGCAGATGTGGTGGACAGAGATTTAGTTGAAAAATTCTGGAATATTCCTTTAATCGAAGGGGAAATTCAAGAACATACCCTCTTGTACAATAATGCCCTTTTTACAGTAACTGACAAGCATGCAACCATATTATAAAGACATAAACATATGACATATTGACTGCAACTGGAGAATCATTTGTGTTGTTCAGGCTCTGGTATTTTGCCAGAATGTGATTATTTTCAGCACTATGAATTCTTTCTGGAGAGGGTGAATCTGAGCCTAACTGAGCCCCAACAAAACCTTTTCTTTCTGAGGAAAATGGGGAAACTACTCCCGCTGCCTTCACGTTCAGCGGACTCCTGCCTGTGTGTGTGTGTCCCAGGAGGACTTCCCCACTCTTGCACACTTCCTGAGCCCTACCTTCAGCTCATCAAGGACTCCACAACCCCGGAAGCCATCATCGCTCAGCCCAATTAGGCCCCTAATTAATTCAATTAAACAACGGAGGGGTCGCATTAAGTGATTCATTAAGTGACGTTGCAGAGTCTATCTTGCACACTGCGCTACAAACTTCTTTACATCCCGTTCTGGCGAAAAAAAGGATGTGAAGGCTCGTGTCCTTCATCTTTTTTTTGTCCCCAGGTTTAGAATGGATGTCACCTTGATCTAATTCATTAACAATATCGCCTCCGGAATACATGCCATAGTACATAAAAAGAAATTCCTTTTTTTTTTTTTTTTTTAAGAGTTGAGCTCGGTTGGCACACTTTTGTTCTTTTTTGTTCTTTCCGGCAAAGGGAGCATGAAAAGCAAAGCTCCGTACTCCTCTTTTCCATACACACATGGCAGACAATTAAAACAGACACTATCCACTAGTCTCAGCATTCAATGACAGCTCTTAAGGCAAATACTACTCCAAAATTATTCTTACGTCAATTAAACAGGTATGCACAGATACACTGGGTGGTGGGTAGATGAGGAACCAAGACAAATGGATGCACTTTTCAGAATGTATATTGAAAACAAGCACTGCTTTTATGCACCCAGGTACCTTGGTGTCCACATCACCGAGGGCCTGACCTGGACACTGAACACAGACACTACGGTGAGGAATGCAAGGCAGAGACTGTTTAACCTCAGACGTTTGAGGAAATTCAGAGTATCCCCTCAGATATTAAGGAATTTCTACTCCTGCAATATAGAGAGCATCCAGACGGGGAACATCACCTATACAGAAAAAAAAATCAGCATGATTTATTCATTTTATTATGAGTTTATTTTATCTCTAATACCATAGACTTGCCAGACACGCAACTGTCCAAGCTTCCAAGGCCCCGTTTACACCTGGTATTAACATGTGTCTCGAGTGATCGGATCACAAGTGGTCAGCCCTAAGTACAAGTGTAAATGGGGTCCAAGAGCAGCTAAAACACACACACACAAACAAGGGCTGCATATGATAAGTATGCATTGAGATTTTAGCTCATTTATATTTATCTAAGTCTTTCTCAACTTTACTCATTCCATACCATTTTTGGAAATACTTTCAAATGAAATTATGCATTAAATTGTCACTGAGATGTTAAGACCTGCTCAAAAGACCACTAAAATGCTGAAGCAAGAGTGATATGAGTCTACCTGTTTAGCCTATTCCCTAAATAATCTAACATTCTTTCTAAGCACTTTACATTATTTATTTGACTGACACTTTTATTCAAAGCAACTCACAAGTGAGGCAGAATCCAATCATACAGTCGACAGTGATACAAGTGCCACAAGACAACTTTCCACCAAATGACCAGAAACAAGAGTGAGATACTTGTAGGAATAACAGAGAGACCCACAACTAAACATGAGAGTTGCAGTGCTACTACCAAGGAGTTCTATAAACTAGGGCTGGCCCAAACAGCATTTAACAGGCTTCAAATACTCATTGGAGTTTCCGAACAAGTACCCGAATACTCGTTTTCAAAACCACCCTTAAAAACAATAATACTTACGTTTCATAATTAACTATAATTTTAAGTATGTTCGTTACTGCAGTTCAAAATATATTCAGT
>JAOUQW010000042.1:12786515-12823770 GCA_028565825.1 Olivaichthys viedmensis | reverse complement strand
TGACCCTGCGCTCTGACCCCAGCTTACCAACATGCTGGGATATGTGAAGAATCAATTTCACTGTACTGTACTTGTACTTGTATATGTGACAATAAAGGTGACATTCTTCTTCTTCTTCTTCTTCTTATTATTATTATTGAAACAATTCCCGGGCATGCTAGGTTATTTGTCCAGCTGACAAGTGACAGGAGCAGTTATATTTTACAATGAATAAACAGCCTGCTATTTTTGCCATACTAAAAGACAAAGCTGTTTGCTGCATGGTCCAAACCTACCTTTATAGAAAAAAGCACCTGGTTTTCGGACTTTCCATGCGTAATGACGCATGGGGTTTTTCACATAGGCCTATTTCATGTTCTTTTTTTCCACGTGTTCACATATTTACGTGTAGCCTAAGTATATAAGCGCATGTGTGTGTGTGTGTGGGGGGGGAACAAAAAAACATAAAATATGTGAAAACATGGGAAAGCCCGAAATGTGTTTTTCTGTGAGTCCGCTCTGGTGTAGGTGTGCTAGATCATGCTGATCAACCTAAAGCATGCAAAGCATGTGTTTTGAAACAGCATCAGGATTAAATGCCTCGAAGGCATTTACCCATCCACGAGAGGGCGGTAAACGCTAAACGTCGCCTTTCATCACCTGGGCGGATGAAAATAGGCTGAAAATCCATCCACCCTGAAGTCCGAACACCCCGACCAAAGGGGACAGCACATATGCGGGACAAGGCAATGAGGAGTGCTGGACATTGCGGGGCTCACCGAATCATCTGACTTCGACTCTGTTCTGTTAAGATTCGAGGATTGCGATCAAACCAGGCTGCTGTATCAGTAGGCTAGTGCAGCAGACACGGAGAGGACGGAGAGGAGACAGAGACCCAAATTGATGTCGTGGCGCCTTTCATAAGAGAGCTAGAGGAAAACGCGACCGCAAAAAAAAAGAAGAAGCCACATTTACGCGCGGACTGCACCTGCGGAGAATTTGGACACCATCGCGTAAGTCGTTTTTCTTTCTTTTCTTTGCAAGCCCGGCATATGCCTGTGCATAGCCTGTGCATGGCCTGTGCATGGCCCTTTTAAACGAGTTTTCTTCCCGATGCCACACCTGCAGACAGCGCTTTATCCTCTCATCCGCGATGCGCTCCAGCTGTGGCAGGTCGTGGGTGTGGACACGCAACTCACTTGCTATTTGCAAACCTTTTTTTTTCTAAGTAGACTGCAAAAAAAAAACAACAACAACCAAAAACATGATTGGGTATTCGAAATCCCCGCTTGCTGGGACATTTTTTAGCATGCGTCAGTGGCTCGGATTGTCCAGATGTGCTCATGCAGAGGCGCACAAGCATTAAAACTACAGGACCATTACGTTTTTCTTCCACAAGATAATACCGTATGTGTACCGACACATGGTTTCCATGTTGTTCTCCTGGATTAATACGCACGCACGCCGTTCTCCTATATGTCTCCACAAACATATAGGACCTACTGACCAATCGCAGTATTATTTATTTATTTATTTGGCCACAATAATGGTGCTATTTTTTTTTTGTCTTTAATGTGTAACCTTAATGCTTTATGAAATAACGGTGCAGGACTGCGTAATGCGTGCGTTTCCTCCCTCTTTGACATAAACGAGCATGCTGGCAGATGTACAGGTTTCAGAATGTAAACTGTCCCTTTATCATTATTAACATCAATCATCATCATTATCACCATTATCATGGCTGACTTGTTTTGAAAAACCCTCCACCTATTTCTTTCCGCAGTGAGGCCTCTAGATGGTCCTCTGCTTTTGTAACTCCTCTTCTATCTAGTTTTGCTGTGTGGCTGGCAGTTAACATCCAGATTGTACTATTTCTGCAGATATATAGTGGGGCAATTTAACCATGTCTTGTTTGCAAGAGGGCTAGAGTGTTTAAAGAGATAAAGTCAATGTACTTTAGGGTGAATTCTTTAAATGAACACGCAGTTGTTGTTTTTTTTGCAGACCAGTGCACATGGTCATATCTGCTTTGCAGTAGCCTATGGAGTGCACAGACTGAAATACTTTACTAGGACAGAAATCTACAGTCTTTTCCATGGTACATGACACTTCCAAGGCAACATAAATTACAGAGAAGTGAGATCTGCATTTTACAACTTGCACATGATCTGTGCCTTTTGCTGTTTGCTGAATAACTGTTTATGTCTAGCAGGGATATAAGACAGAATGTTGAGTGTTCCCATCGCTAATGGGGAGGCATGTGCTATCTGATATGGGCAGGGCCTTTCGCTGAGATTCCTGGACCAACTGTTGGTGGGTGAAAGGGTTGGAGTGGTTGGCCTTTTACACAGCCTCTTTGCAGCCTCTCGTCTACTAAATTAGTGTAATTTTGTCTGGCTGCTGTAGGCTTCTCACCAAGGGGCCATGTAGTCTATTTGAATAACTGAACGCTTAAAAACACATATTCTCCTTAGAATGGTCCCTTTTTAAGATCTATGTGGTTTGAGGATCTGACTAAAATAGCGATTTCCAATACGATGATCGTAACTTATATCAATTAAGTCAATTGGCCTTCATCAGTGGTCGATAGCTTTCCATAATTCATTAAAGCTAAGTGCTGTCAAATCTGGCCTGGTCCGATACTCATAGATCCTGCTTTGAAACAACTCGCCTATAGTTTCCCCTCAGTTGAAAGCATCTTCTGCTCTTACCTGTGAAGTGCTGATTTCTGCCACATGGACTCAGGAATGAACTTCAAACGCTTTTACGTGGGAACAAAATGATAAGCAGCAAAACTGCTTGGTTAGTGATTTATGAAGACACATTAAACATTTATCATGGGTTAAGGCAGTGTCAGTGTTGTATACTGTAGTTCTTCAAAAAAAAAAAAAAGTCTGGGCAGAAGTCAAACTTCTATAAGTTTTCTACTTACCTCTAATATAGTCAAACAGCCAAGACATGTTTGGTGTGCAAATTTTACTTCAATAGTTTTGCACTGGAGCTATGGGGCTAATAAAACTAATAATGGAAGCTTTGACCAGCAAACCATTATGCAAACTGCATGCCAAATTTATCACCCACTTGCCTTAAACAACATTGTTTGGCTTATCAATACCATTTGTACACAAGCATTAAAAAAAAAAAAGAATATCAGTGTAATTTTGTTCCTTTTAATAGACCATAGCATCATAAAACACAGATATGTCTATTTGAGTTTATTTCACAACTTGTCATAATCTGAAACAAGTCTGTTTTGTTTTTGGACTGCTGTTTTTGCAAGATGCTAATTAGTGCTCATTAGCTTTCATTACTTCTGATATTTTAGCCTCATAGCTTCCAAATTTATCCGCATTGCATACCCGATTGCCTACATTTTAAGTAAGTGGAACATTTGTGTAAATTTGATTTTCTTTTATCCTAAATCACTTTTTTAACAGCGTATTAAACAAAAGCTAATTATATAAAACATTAAACAAAAAAACTCAATGATCATTGTTGATTTGTCGACTTTGTCTTGCTTATCTCAATGTTGTGTTACCCCGCTCACGCTGTGTGACTTGTTCTTTGGACACAGTTTGTGGGTGAGGTCTCCATAGAAACTGACAGCATTCTTCCACTTCACTGAGCAGTTTTGTGACAAATCCCTTTGAAAGGGCACTTAACTGAAAAGCAGCACAAAAAACATGTCAAGTTCAGCATGCTCTTTACATATGAATATTTGTGCCAAACATACACTCACAATGACACAGTTACATGTGAAACACGGGCACTCTGAAAGTAGCTCTCTTAGAGTTGAAAGCAAAAAATTCAAAACCCACTGGTAGAGCTGTACACACTTATTATTGAGAAAAGCTAGTGAAATAATTTGAGATTTATATGGGTTACTAGCCTGCAGGGCTGCAGTGCTTGAATTGTGTAACTGTTATTTCACTTTAACTTGAGAATTGAAGTGCAACAATGATCTTTTTTTAGCTAGTTATATACAATATCACTTGTCCACGACCCCAATGGTACTTTTGATTTGCAAGTCCAAAAATTTGGCAAAAATACATAATTACTAAGAAAACCATGACAACACATTATTTCACTAAATGCTTATTGTTCTACTGCTTGACACTTCAGTTCAGTAGTTTTTGTATGTAGCTATAGATTTTGACAGATAATAATATACAACATGCTGGTTAAACTGAGCTCTTGGGAGCTAGTGGTATATAACCTTTATGCTTCCTGTGGTTTCACATCTCACACCAGCAGCCATGGTTCACCTCTCAGAGAGGCAGAATGGCTTTCCATGGTCCAGTTTTCTCAATCAAAAGGGGATATATGACTTTGATGGACCTGTGCTTTTATTTGTGTGCCTGGACCCAAGGTCACTTTGTAGTGTGAAGCCTAAGGGCATATGCAGTCTTTAACAGGGGTATAAATCAGTGGGTGGGGGATGTTTTAGCCGATGCCCCAGGGTTAGGTTGTTATTGCCTTTGCAATTAGAGGTATTCAGCAATGCTGGATGTGAGATTACCCACAAGGCTTAGGAACAGTCCAACACCACCATTAAACATGTTGCATGTGAACTGACGATTATCAATGAAACCCAGTCATGAGGTAGAAAATAGTTTGTGCACAGGACTTCAAGCACATAGATAGTCATATGACACATTAGCTTCTCAGTGTAGTGATAATTAATGACCCAGTATGCATCTCATGTGATATGGCCTCTGGCTCCTTCTTAAAAGCTAAAGTAAACAGTCATCCAGTGGAATAGATAGTGGTGACATTTGGGTAGACTTTATTTTATTATGGTTATTCATTTTGACTGGGTGTTATTAAGGGACAGATCATTAGTCTGATGACACACTGAATTACACTGTAAGCCTATTGAGTGGAAAAAGAGAGAAACAGAAGGACAGAATATGCACTGTTTAAATGACTCCTCCTAACTGAACAGTTTAACTTCAGTCACCCAATAAATACACCAATTTCACTTGAACATGTAATCAAGTAGTCTAATGAAACCATGAACAATTATTGGCACCCTTGGTAAAAGATGAGTAAAAAAGGTTATGAATTAACTTTGTGGTTAATTAGCTCAATCTCACACTGAAAATATGAGAGAAATCTATCCTTTAAGCGAAGTAAATTTATTCTAAGAAAATAGAAAACCCTTATCCAAAAATATATATTTTTACCAAAACCATATGTGTCACAATTATTGGCACCCCTAGAAAGGATTTTGAACAAAATGTAACTGAAGCATGTTCCCATTTATATATTTTACTTTTTTAAGTTCACCCGAGGATATAAATATGAAGTGACACAGAGGCCAAATTCCCTTAGTTTAGTTAATTCCCTTGGGAGATTTGCAGAAGATGGTAGCATTTTGGCGTCACCAAGTCTCCAAATCTACAATTAGACGCCACCTCCATGCTAACAAACTATTTGGAAGGCGTGTTAGAAGAAAGGCTTTTTCTTCCATCTAACCACAAACCTGGAAGCCTGGAGTTTGCTTGAAAAACATAAACATTTGTTAATCAATTTAGTCACGTAATAAGGAAGCTGGAAAATAACTTACCAGCTTGTCCCGGTCGGCCTGTGTTTTGGCGGATGGTGGCTGGTCAGACCAAGCCATATTTTTCAGCAGGGTCTTGAACCTCTATAAATTGCTACTTCTGAAAAGCAAATCAAAGATTTGTCAGTTTTCAGTCCAGGCCCTGTCGCTCTCCCTTGTTGCTTGCTGGATTCCTAGAGTTCTAGTATTTTTTGGCTTTAACACAGATGATGCCACATAGGAAAAATCCAAATAGTTAAAAAATATATATTTTTTCTTCTTTGGTGGTGTTCAAACTCCTTTGAGTAAACTCTGGCTTTACAACACTATAAGTGGCCTTCTTTCATGCTTCTTTCAAAGTTGGGCTGTCAATTTGTGATAACAGATGACGAACGTGTCTGAAAAATTGCGCCAAATTTGACACGACAGCTCTGACTCTGAATTTATATTTTAGACTTTCCAGGGTGCCTTGCAGCATGTCTTACTGACTCATGTCTTACTGACTTGCAGGTGTGGGGGTCAGGAGTCCAGTACAGTTTGGTGATTTCTCTGCTCAAACACACCTACTAAACCTGGTAATTAACTGGTGAGTTAAATCAGGTGTCTTAGAGCAGGGAAATCACCAAACTGTGCTGGACACCGCCCCTCCAAGACTGGACTTGGGCACCCAGAATATGATCAAATATAATATATAAAAAATAATGAAATATAAATAAAGTTGCACAGGCTGCTATATTACAAGGTGTCACTCCAACCTAGCAAAAACCACTGTAATCTTTCCACTTTTTCTACAATCAGCCACTGTTTGAAAGGAGTAGTGTTCTGATAGTGAGCGTTTTTTAATATAGTGGAGCACACAACAGGGAAATTAAATGGGTGGTGCTTCATGTCCTTGCACTATTGTTGCTGTTAATGGGACTGTTTTAAGAGTTGCTGCAGTTTAATGTTCTTGTAAAACATAAGGATAAAAACACCCCTATTAATTTACAGTGTGCTGTAAGCCTCTGTCATGTCCCTTTACATTCAGTGGTTAACATAGACAAGATGCGGGTCGTATGAAACATTTGAGAGCAATGCTGTCAGAGCATCAGTTAGTCTCGAGGTTGGAATTTGGCATGACCTTTTAATAAGAAATTGTGGGATTTTCAAAGCTAGTCTTTGTCACCCAGCACATTTAGTCATCCTCCTTCAGACCAGATCGTCTCGGTGAAATGTCCTCCAGTTATATAACTGCAAAAGCAATGAAGAAGTAAGAGTGCTATGCTCAGGTTGGCTGGCCATCAGGAAGTACTTCTCAATTGAGTGTAAAAACATCTGTTTTAGCTCAGTTGCTTTTTATTCATTTATCAAGAGAAGAGAAATGCCTTGCATTCCTGCATTTCCTGCATTTGACAGGGAGAGTACAGAGCAACAATAGTAGCTTAATTAGTGTAAGATGTGATTAATTACAAAAAATGTGGTTTGAGTCCTTAAAATATTTTGCATCAAAGAGCACTGAAAATAACTCTTATTAAATTCAACATTTTTTTGCATATTTTTAAGTAAGCAGATGGGCATTTCCACCTCGAGGCCTCTGAGATCATTCAATTAGCTGGCCTTTGAAGCGTCCACCTTCCACCTTCCACGTATGGATAAGCTAATTCCACTGCAGAGGTCCTAATGCCACCTGGATATCGAGAATATGCTATGAGCAATATAATCAATATAGTATGATATACCGGTAGACCTACATGCACACACACAACATTGATTTATTCTAAGCGCGTTATAAGGGAATGCCACTGCCTTTTAAAAAAAGTTCATAATAGTTTGCTTGTTGAGTTCCAAATGAATGCATCCTGGGTATTTTGAAGAACCGTTGACAAATACATAACCAGTCACATTTGTCGATTTAAAGCCGCCGTAATTGAGGTTGGTGATTTAGCTACTTTCTGCCAGACTTAGCCACAGATGGAGTCCCTTCAATCCCACGACCTCCATCCAAATCTCTTTCCAAAGCCCCTCCTTCCAAAGACTTGCACACACACAGTGTAAACGTATCATGATATAACATTATGATCCAGAACGTGCCAGTGTGGCTGCAGGCTTTTGTTCCATGCAAGCAGTTACACACCTGATTCCAGATCACTGATTGAATTTGTAATATTAGCTACGCATGCAACTGCTTAGTTGGATCACAAGTCTGCAGCCACAACCACACTAAGGTAAGCTACATCCGAGTCAAAGATGACCACAACTAAACACCAGGAGACGTTAAAGTGTTGTTTTTGGTCTAGCTAACCACGTTGTGTTTGTTATAATGATACAGTTTCAGCAGATATCATTTTTTGGAGGATAACAAATTACACCAGAGCAAAATAGGTACCTCTCAAGCAGCAAAACATGCTCTGCATATGTTTTTAAGCCCTTTGAATCTCTCCATCTCTCCAGCGCTGAACAGCCACATCAATTTTCAGTCTTTTTCTTCTTGCTCAATCCCATTCCTTTCTGGACGCTTGCTATCCTCTGCACTCTTCATTTCCTTAGGTTGTATTTTAGTGTATTTTTCGGTAACAGTGCAGCTGAAATTTTTGATCAAACATCGGCCTTCTCTGCCATTGCTTCCATAAGTTATATTAATAATTCTGTTTTGCTTCCTGTTCATTTATAGCCTACGCTTGTGTGGGCTGCTCATGCGCACACAAAGTGATTGACTTAAATTAAACAACTCCAATATGTCTACAGTTCTGAAACGCACTCTTCATTGAATTAACGCCAGACTAAGACTACGAGACTGGCATTACCCAGCAGTGCTCTGCGTACGCTAACTCGACCACAAACCTTGCTATTTAAGCTAATAATCACAATAACTGTAAGTGTAAGTACGTATTAGAATTACATTTCTCAATGTTAACATTTAGCAACAGATAACCGCTTTTAACATTCAAAAAGTCTCTCTATCAAGGTGCAATATTGATGCTTTTTACAGAGGCTGTACAGATCTTATGAGAATTTCATTTCATCATGATCCTACTGATCCCTGCCCAGCATGGGCTGCAAGATACACCACTGGTGCAACATTGCGCTGTTTCAGATTGCACATAATGAGTTTAAAATCATTATCCATTTTTAATACTTGTGTGTGCCAACCAGACCTTTATTACATTGCTTTTGGAAATTGCTTTAAAATCTTATTTTTAAGCATTGAACTTGTGACTCAGTAATGACCTAATGACCAGTCTATCTGAAACTCTAACATTGTTTATGCTAGTTATAACTAATGAGCATGTGCCAGCTGGGGGAAATAATATTGAAATTCATATTTGAATTAGGAGTTATATATATATATATATATATATATATATATATATATGTATATATATTTTAAATATATTATTTTTTATTTAAACTGGGCTCCTAGGCAGTTTATTTTGGCATCAGTAAGCCTGGATCTTCTCTGGAACACACTGCTGCTCCTCCTAATACACAACACGCCTCATGTCTTGTACATGGTGTACTAATCTCAAATGTGTGGATTTCTTTCTTAAAATAAGGAAGACAATGAGATGGTGGTCCTAGCATATGAGGCTTCATTTTTATTTTTAATATATGCATGACTGTGGTTTATGTAAAAAAGTGTGCAAGTAAAATAATTTTGTAGTGTATCTTTATTATCATATTTAAAATTACATTCATGCATTTTGTCTCATGCAGGTCTTTGTTAGATAGGATTCACCTAAACAATGGAGGTTTTCTCTGTCATGGTACCCAGTTGCCTGTCTTAGAAATCACCCCATAGACCAGTGAGTGTACAAATATAGACACAGCAAGGCAAAACATGCTGTCAACGCATAACCTCTATGTATTGCCACGAAGGAATGACCTAGCCCTGAGACCCCATCATTGTTTGTGCTAGCTGTAGCTAATAAGCATGTGAAAGTCAGAGGAATTAGCGTCTGATCGCTGAGAGACATATGATCTTCATTTCCTGGGATGACCCTGAGCCTGCAGCTGTTTGTCTGTTAGACGAGCAAATTTTGGCCGAGATGTTGAGTGCACCCGTGAGCAACGTTATGTAATATTCATACCATAACTTTGACCCACTAACCCTGAACGTGTCAGTGCAGAAAATTAGCTGTACCATATCTCTAGTGTGCCAGCCAGACCTCAAGACTGTTCATTTCTGTGTGGGCATGCTTTTTGCTGCAGTAGCTGAGTGTATTATTTAGGTGCGGCGTTTTGTGCTGCATCCTGTCATGTCATGCTGGCTGGAGCGGGGAGTGAAAGGTGCTGAGTGTGCACAACTGAGGCTGCCAGCTTGTGTTATGCACCGGGATCTACAAACACAAGCTCAGCTTAGCATGACACTGAGAGTTAACACTTTATTAAAGCCGAATCAGGAGGCCCTTTGATTGCTGGGAGCTAAGATTCTTGATTTTTCCACCTGCTTTAAAAAAGCAGGATATTGATTTTGATGCATCAGTAGGCCCACAACATACCGGGAATAGCATTGTGATGCCTCAATCCTCTCCAAACTCATTCACTCCTTCCTCCTGTTTGTACAAGTGGTGTGTGTTATATGTTAAAGGGTCAAGTAAGTGTGTATGGGGGGTGGTTATGATGGGAAACACATGTCAGACTGTGGGGTGTCGTAGGCAGGGGCAGAATCCACACATTCCTCTTCTCCCTCATGACAAGCCTCCTCATCTTTCAAACACTCCCCCCGTGCTCTTTCTCCATTGCCGTGTCCATCAGAGCAGCTCTGGAGGCATTTTCGAAAATGTATGGTGGCAATTTAAAGAGATCAGAAGGATGGCGCGGGCATCTGTTGTTGTGGACTGGCAGGGTGTGAAATGAAGATGACTTTAGGTCAGAGATCGGTTCCCAGAGGAAAATAAGTTTTCTGAACAAGATCTCCTCTAAATCTCATTCACTTCTTTTAGTCTTAAAATCTTTATAAGTTCATTTTATCTTATGAAGAAGTGAAATAAATACTAGATCCAAAACCAAACTATGCGCTCTCACAGATGTGTCTGACTCGTCTCACCCAAGCCTTAACTATGTCATTTCAATACGAAAACGTTCAACAATCTATCAATGCCAAATGAGACATCATGCTTTTCTCATTTGTTCATAGAACATCTTAAGAAATGCACTCTTAGGAAAAAAGGGTTCCTTAAAGGCTCTTTGGAGGGTTAATTTTTCTAGCTTTCTAAAAGGGTTCTACTTAGAACAGTTTCTAAAAGGGAAACACTCTGTTGTAGGGTTCTAAATAGAATCTTTAAGGGTTCCCACAGGGGAACGAACCGAAAAATCCTCTAGGGTGCTAGATGGACCCTTTTTTTCTCAGAGTTTTCTTATGTTAATCTCCCATTTTCTCCTAAGGGGGGTTGGGAGAAAGAATTCAGATAAAAATCAATGATCATTAATTAAAACAACATTAAGATATCCTATATTTCTCTAGACATAAAGAAAAGTGGATCTTAAAGAATGACCTTTTCCTATGTGCTTTGCTTTTCCTCGTCTGATGGTTAATATTAGACAATGAGATAGAGAAGCTGGTCTCAAATCATTGCTTCCTATAGATACTCTGGTTTGGGACCAGTAGAGTTTCTTTCATGAAGCTTATATTTGTACATCCAGTAGTGGTGCATCAACCTGACTTGAGAAGACATCAATTCAGAACTGATGAAGCCCCTCAGATAAGTGTTGAAATATCTTCAAGTTTTTAACACACATACGATTGTCTTCAAAATGACCTGGATGACCAAGATGCTTCACAGACATATGATATTTGCAATTTTCACTCCCTCTTGTGGATCTCCAACAACATGAAGCCATAAATGGGACAAAATGGATGCTTCTTAAGTTATACAGTGTAGTTGTTCCACTTTGCTGTTGTTTTTAGAGTAAACTGGGAATGCTATTACTGAAATGCTGTAAGGAATATTACAGCCTTTTTTTCTAGAACTGAAACTTTTCCTCTGCTTACTTAACCAAAGATGCTATGATAGAACTCTCATGAGGGCCCATCATATTACATTTTGTCTGGATCTGTGTTTTTCTTCTTTTCTGATGGAATGTGCCATCTTAACACTTGGCTGACTTTCTCCACAACTTTTCCCATTCACCATTCTCTTTGCTGTTTGTGCTTCTACATTGAGGTGGAAGTGATTTAGTGATTTTTACTCTCCATATTAGGCATTACAAAGCATAGCATATTGTATACATGTCACGTGCACGTCATCTTGCGACAAGCACCACACGCTTTGTGTGTGTGTGTGTTTTGGTTTTGTCCTTGTTTCATGCCCCCGCCCTGTTTAGTCTTGTTAAGTGAGCCCACCTGTGTGTCGTTTGTGAGTGTAATCAGTGTATGCATTTAAGCCCTCGTGTTTCCCGTCCAGTTTGTGGTTGTTTGTTAGATGTCATGTTGTTTGAAGTGTATAGTCTATATCAAATAAATGTTTATTTGCAATGGATTGCGCTTGTGTCCTCCGTCCCGCCGCGACAACCGTGACACTTGGGTGTTTTACTGGGGGTGATGATGTGTAAACATGTTTTATAGCACAGTCTTCTTGCCTGATTATTTGGCAACTTGTCAGATGAGACCTTTAGCCGCCAAGGAAAGAATAAAAAAAGAAACTTCCTGTGAAAGGCTGTTGGAGTCCTGAGAAGAACACAAGACAGAGGATTTTTTTTCTTTTCCCATATGGACAGAAGGCAGACGATTAAAACCATCTGAGAAAAGGCAATGTAACAAGAGTGTGACTCTGCGTTTGGCACCTTGTTACCGTGGAGACACGTGACCATAGCGACCGGAGATTGAAGCAGATCAGCACACAATGGAGGCTCTCTCCGGATACTGCGCATGTGTGTGTGTGTGCGTACCTTATATGATTAGCATCTCTTGTGTTATGCATCAGTTTCCAGTCAAGATGTCATGACAAATTTTTATGTGTGCGTGTATGTGTGTGTGCCAGCACAGCACCCATGCACCTCACACACTCCACCATACACACAAACAGAAAGTAGCCCCGTACAGTCCACACACACACACACACACACACCTTCTACATCTTATCCAGAGAAAAAATGTCTACGTGAATAGTCCCCAAATCCCTCTCAGGAAATGAACATTAACAAATCACCAGCGTAGTGCATTACTGGAAAGCCGCTTAGAGCGGAACGGCCATTGAGTGGGAAAGAAAGGAAACGAGACCCTTCCCTAAATCACTGCCAGTCACAGCCATTTGCTGAGACAAAGGAACAAATGTTTGAATAAAGATTTAGCGCTTTTATCTCTGCTCCATCGCAGCCCCCTTCCCCTTGCAGGGTTTGAAAAGGTGGATATGCTTCGGCAGTTACTGTAATGTGTGTGTGTGTGTGTGTGTTTGAGAAAGAGAGAGAATAATTCGTAAAAATATTTCTATAATACATATTACTTAAGTGCTTAAATAATACTTATTATGTGTTATTAAGCACTATTTCCTGGCTCTGCAGTCTGTTCCAGTGTAAATAGGTGCGTATCGTTTTTGTGTGTAGCAATCACAGATTGATATGTAACATCCTCCCCGGAAGTTTATTTTCTTCTGTAACGCTGCCTCTGAGGGACAAACAGGGCCACTTCCTTTTCCTCTTGGCATTAGCTTCCCTTCCTGCGATGTCACTTGAGACATGTCACATCCTAGTTTATATATCCAGGGCTGAAACCCGAGACAATAAATATTTTTTGACATTTCAGGGCCAAGTTCAGAGATGTGAGTTATGTTTCTGTTTGTAAAGGACTATTTCAGCTATGTTCTGAGAAAATCAAAAAAGCAAGAGTGAGACAGTCTCTGTGTTCTGCAGAAACGCTCTCTTGCTGTCTGCATACATGCCCTATGGGGAAATGTATTAATGCACGCACACACACACACACACCTCACGCAGACCTTAATCATCTGTCTGCGTCTCTCACTGATATGACTGTAAATGAGAGTGGAGAATTATTCAGCGCCAATCTCTTTTTCTTCCTCTCATTATGGGAGTGTGTTGGAGGCGGGGGAGCTCGTAGCTGGAGGCCCTGGGTGTAGTGGAGATGAGAGGAACAGTTCCAGCAGTTTAGCGCTGACGGATAGGATAAAGACAGAGCTCCTCTGACGCCGAGTGTCTGTACGGTTTATTCTTTAAACAGACTTACTGACAGCACAAGCACCACTGAGCTGCACTCACACAGAGAGACAGAACAGAGTCAGAGTGTGCTTTAAGTGCGCATGTGTGTCTGTGAGAGACAAAATGTGTAATTTTGTGTGTGAATGGCTCTCAAAGCAACACTTAACCCAAAAATAATACTGCTACTAAATACTAAAAGAACGTTTATAGGAGCTAATTACATTGCATAAACAAGATTCTGCCAACCGCTCCATGTTCAATGTCAGCCACATTAGATTGTTTGGTGAAATATTCATTTGTAGCTGCCTAATCAGTAAGATATAATATTTAACTTCACATTACAGTTACAGAATGCTCATGACTTATTAGTCAGTTGGAAAAACTCAGCATTCACATACACAGAATGCAGTCAGATTCTGTTATACACTTTGAGACCTTGGAATTATAAGGTTCTACCTGACTTTTTTGGCAAAAATGTGTTAATGTTATAAATATGTTATTTACATGCCACTTAATATACAGTATGTGGAAAGTTTTACATCAAGATATGAATTAAAAGTATTGTGACGTCGGCGAGAAGAGGCGTGAGCAGGAAGCATTTTAAAATCAAGAAAATGCTCTTTATTTGGCAAACACACTCTTACAGCACAACACGTAGCTTGTTGGTAAGCCTGAGAACTGAACTAGCATGGGAAAGTCGGCAAGGGTTAGTAAAACCCGCTTGACTTCTGCTGATGGTGGATACAACTAACATACAACATACATACCCAACACACATTTCCCCCTTTTTGTACCAGACACCCATTCCAACAGAAAGGGGATTCTTTACACAAATAACAGGCAACAGAGAGGGCTCACGGGTATGCAAATGCACAAAGTGCAGGCGAACCGATGCTACAGTGTAAAACATATATGAGGTTGAAAGGTGGTATCTGCGCTGATCTTATTGAGGGTCAAAACTTTATGGCTCAATATCTTAAAATCATAGAATTGTCAGATAGAATCTTATAATTCCAAGGTCTTTACTTATTATAAAGAACAGTAGACCGCAAGGTTTTAGTTGGGTCAAAGACATAAAAGATAGATAATTCTTTCAAATATGCCACAGAATTTTTTTTTTAAACATTTGATATTAGAATTGTAATGTGGACCCTTATTCTGAATGACAATTCTGCACTTAAGAATTTATTTCTCCTTTTAATATGTCTTTTTATTTTCTGTAAACGCCTAATATATTTATATTATAATTTTTTTTTAATGAATTTTATATTTAAATTAAAAAAATATTTTTTTAAGGGCGGCATAGTGGTGTAGTAGGTAGCGTTGCTGCTTAACAGCTCCAGGATCCAGGGTCCGATTCTGAACTCAGGTTACTATCTGTGCAGAGTTTCGTTAATGTTCTCCCCGTGTCCGCATGGGTTTCCTTTGGGTACTACAGTTTTCGCCCATCTCTCAAAACTATGCCATTAGGTGGATTGGTTATTCTAAATTGCCACTAGGAGTGAATGAGTGTGTGGATGTGTGTGTGTGATGCCCTGCGATGGCCTGCCGTCCCATCCAGGGTGTGTTCCTGCCTTGCGCCCAGTATTTTCCCGGAGAGGCTCCGACTCCACCGTGACCCTGACAGGGATAAAGCGGTTACTGAGGATGAATGAATGAATAAATATATATTTTTATAATTAAAACTATTACAATAAGTTTCTATAAAATCATTAGCTTTCAAAAGAAAAAAAGTCTGCTTTACAGTGTATTCAACCCATACAAACCTCCCACTGCTCTGACTGCATTATAGAATAGCTGATGAACCAGTCACAGCTAGTAACCATAGATGCCATCATACACCATGTAAATGACAGGCCCCCTAACCAATCAAAAGTCTGCTGATGTGTAAAGTAGCATAGATTGTTATATAAAAAAAAGCGCTCTGTGAAAATTAAATCCCCTGCTCATATGTTGCCTAGCATCAAACTGGGGCCCATTTCTGCCCTACAGTAAACTGTATAGTGGTAAATTGCCTTAGTTTGCGTTCAGGCAACATATGAGCAGGGGATTGATTTTTTCAAGAATCAAGAGCCTCTTTTATATGTTTCTTCATAAATAAAGATAAAAAAGGGCACCCATCAAAGGTCCTGCTTACTCTTTTATTTTCACTGTTGTGATGGCAGTTCATCCCTTCTCATTATATGTTAACCAATGCAGTTGTAAATAAGCATTTTCCAAAATTATTAATTATAGTTTTTGGCATTACCTGACTGCTCCAAAACCATTTACTTCTGTTCAATTCAATACAGTAATGATGGCTGTATTGGCCATGTATTTTTTATCACATTAAGTACTAAAGTTGTGTTTCGTTCTTATATGAATTTTGTTTATTAAGGTTTATTTAGCATTAAATTAGACAAATCATTCAGTGTTAAATAATTTACTCCAACCACGTTTAAGCCACACAATGCTACCTGTATCTATGTCTGATCAAACAGTTTCATCATGTGTGTTACACACATGATGAAACTATTTGATCAGACATAGAGCAGGCCCACTCAAATACGCCTAATAATACACGCTTTAGTCAGCGCTTTGGTTACCCCAGACACGATCTGAACCTGCCCAAACTTCAGGAAAGAACTACTTTTTGACAAACTGCCTGACCGAGAGTCCCTTTGGAATTATTAATCGTAATCAAGACGTGAGTGTGTGTTGCTTGTTGCTCCGGTTCACTCAAGCAATGGAACGCAGTCAAAATCTTAGGTGAGCAGTTACAAATGGCAGGCTCTCGCTCCCTCTTTTACCTCACATGTGTTAACACTCATAAAGCAGCGTGCCTGAAACGTAAACACAGCCGCAGTGTGTGTGAGCCCCAGCGCTAAGTGAGCAATGCATCATCTCTGCAGAAGTATGCGTGACGCGCATTTGGATCGCATTATTTCATTTGTTGAAGTGGAACAACACATGTCTGGCCCCCATAATAGGGCCCAGCTGGAGAGATTCGGATCATTCTATTGTATGAGAAAGAGAGAGGGAAAGAGAGCGCGAGAGAGAGAGTTATGTGAATGTGAATGAGATTGTGTATGCATTATATTATAAGGGAATTAACTCTCTGTTATCCAGACATGGAACTGAATGGGTCGTAATTTCCTCTTTCATGAGTTCTGACCTGTGATGCTTTCTGTGCCTCTGTGTGTGTGTGTGTGTGTGTGTGTGTGTGTGTTTAATGCCCACCCACAGGGTGCTGTGATTACGCCAGCCATGGACCACACCATCTCCATGCAGCCAGCTAACATGATGGGGCCCCTCACCCAGCAGATGAACCATCTGTCCCTCGGCACCACTGGCACTGTGAGTGGCCATCTCACCATCTCCCCCTTCACCATCATTTTTACCGTATCTGGTAAACTATTCTGTAAACCTCCAAAACTCACTGAGTCTGAGTGTCTGTTCTAACTCTGTTTCCAGTACATGACAGCGGCAGCAGCTGCAGCTCCTATGCAGGGAACCTACATTCCCCAGTACACTGCGGTGCCCGCCTCAGCCATCTCAGTGGAGGTAAGACACACTCCACGCTCCGCGGCAACAAATTTTTTGGCATTTTCGACAACCCCCCCTCTCAAGTTTAGCAACTAAGTGTAATCCTTAGGATTAACGATAGGCCTACCTCAGCTGAGAAAAGGGCTATACTGTTTCAAGAGTTCAACAAGATATGCGAGAGCTTAATCATTTAGAGCTTTAAATGTCACAAGAAGGAATTTGTAGTCTATGCAGAACTTAATAGGCAGCCAGAGTAGTTTGAAGAATGGGACAATATGCTCTGATCTTCTCTGCTTAGGACGCAGGCTGCTGTATTCTGAACTAGCTGAAGCTTCTTAAAGAGCTAGCATATAGAGGTTAGAAAAATATGCACTAGTTTCTTAGAGTCATGTAGCATTAGCATATGCCTTATTTTGGATATGATTCTTACATGATAAATATGCAGTTTTGAGATGCAGTTTTACTTGTATGGGGATCAAATGATAAACCAGCATCGGCATAAGAACAGTTATGAGCAACAGTTAATAAGAGTGTGAGAGTAAACCCTTGAAAGATGAGGCAAGAACTAGAAGAGCAATCTATGTAATGTAGTGTGAGCCGTACAGTGATTCTGGTATTTTGAAAGTCATGGGGTACATATTAGGCCTCTCTGCCTCATCCACCCACCGGAACTGAGCCTAATGAGGACCGGCTGATTTAAAGCATAGTGGCTGCACTTCTAATTATTTTCACCAATCCAGAACATTACTTAATCAGCAGTAGTCTCACAAATGATCTGACAGAGTCCCCTTGGAAATATTAATCGTAATCAGGGTTTGACATGAATGTGTGTTGTTGTAGAATTCCACCATCGAGGATTCTGAGACACTGTCTTTACAGTTACATGATTTGCCAAAGTGAAAATACAGACATCTGTTTGAAGTGCTTGAGTAGTCATGACAAGGTCCTCCAGTCACTAGGAGATCAATGTTAATGGCCAAATAACGAAAGATGGTACCTGTGTAATCAGACTCTATCCAGAATCAACGGCTCTTAAGTCTGATTTGAGAGCAGTGTGATCGATCGACTTTACAAGCAGAAACATTGACCATGAATCAGGAAATCAAGCCAAGCACATATACACATATGCAATCTTGGCCTTCACGGAATAGTTCAACATGTTTAATTATTTAAAATATTGAAAAGTGAGAGTTGCTTACTCAGCTATAAAGCTTTCACTGAATTGACGTAATCCTTTAAGGTTACCATAAATAAATGCTTAGTCATAATTAATGGCGATGATGACCCAATTAGGTAAATGAAGGTACTTCTATAACATGGTAATAATGTGCTGATGTAATTAATTAGTCAACAATTAGTTTATCTTTCCAACATATTGTTTCTGTCTCAAATAGTTTTTAGTATTTTACCTTCAGGTCCTTTCTATTTTTGCTTTTGGATGGATGATTTTCAGAGGCATGTCAACGCTTATAATATCACTGACTCCCAGGGTGTGGTGACAGAGGCTTCTCCGCAGAGTATCCCTCCCTCTTCCCAGGATGCCAGTGGGCAGCAGCAGCCTCTCTGTGTGGATGGCACGGCCGATCACGCACCCACCTACTCCTACCAGCCTGCTAAGTGAGACTCTTGATATCTACCTACTCACACATATCAAATAGCGCAGGACCATGCTGTGCAGAGTTGTGGACTGATGAAAATATCCATCACTTAACCAGAGACATTATCAGGAGAGGAGATGGTTCACTGGCTGAATTATAAATGGGGTAGTGCGTAACACTTAACATGGCAGTTGTAATATTGTAAGTCCCACCCTGCTCTAAAAAGAGTCAATCACCTTGTTGGTAAAGGCACAACAAGGAAAAAGCCAAGGCTGTCAGACTCTTACATTATGGCTATTGGCTATATAGTGCACTACGTATGGGGTAGAAGCCATTATGTTATGCCCTATGTAGTGTACTTATGTAGAGTAGAGCCATTTGCGAGTAATCTTCACTGCTACCATATAAACAGTCGAACCTTTGCACCCCCTTGTTGTGGAGATATGTGCATGCTATAGCAGCTGGAACCACCTGAAAAATAAGGTTTTTGTGTGTATGTGTGTTATTTAAGCCAAAAAGCACAAATTATGTATGCCATTTTTGTCAGACTTTAAAAGTTATTTCAGATACATGTCTGAAACATCAACTTGGCTAACAGTTTCAGGTTTATAAGTCTCTTTCCATTTAAGTATATAGGACCTTGGTCTTGTACGGCTGGCCCAGGACGTTAAACTCTCTACCCTTATAATGTCTCTGACTCAACATTTTGTTTGTAAATGATTTTTGTAACACTTTACTTAAGGACGGTGTTCATAAGGCTACATAACACGTATATAAACCCCTCATGACAACAGACATAAACCTACGTACATAAACATTAACAAAGCCTTATTTCAATAAGCATCAGCTGACATAAAGACTGGTTTCTTCAATTTCGATGTCAAGTTGACATAACACCTGAGGCAAGTGACATAGATTTTTGTTGACATAAGGTTGCGTTATGACACTTTCCAACTGACTTACGTTAGTACGTCATGATGACCGACTCTGGTATGTCAAATAATGGTAATGATGTTTCATAGCTTGCTAGACGAGGGTTAAATAGGAAAAAATCGAACAAAAGTGACACTTCCAAAAGATGCTCTTCAGTGTCTCCTAACCGCCGCACTTAGTTGTAATGACATCAACATAAAAACCTGCTGCATCACACTGTTACATAGTGAAGGTTTTAACAGTGACAATCATTAAACACCGTAATGACAGAGTCATGTATATTTTCTCTGGGTCTTAAGTAAAGTGAGTTTAATTTGACTATTTATACGATTTTTATGAAAACCTATGGCAATGTCATGACACTGTAACGAGTTATGTATATTGTTTATGGCCCTCAAGTAAAGTAAGCTTAATTTGACTATTAACAAGGTTTTTATGAATAACCACGGCAATGCCATGACACTGTAAGGAGTATATTTTATCTGAGCCTAAATTGGAGTGAGTTTGGTTTTGATGTTTAATATGTCACATCATCACCATCATATGACTCTGACATTCCGGAAGTACACTGAGTTACAAAGCCTGTATCATATCATACCATATCAGTACTTGTACACATCCAAATCATAAACTATCTCCAAAGAAATTAACCTTAATGCTGAGTTCTTACTTGTTAGCTGCTGAAATTTCAATTTCAGGCTTATTGGTAATTTTGTTTCTTTTTTCCATCTCTTCCCTCCGGCGGTGGCTGCTTCCTCCTTCACTCCTGCTCTTCCTGTTCCCTGTGTGGTCAGATAACAAGAAGAGGTAGAGGGGGTGTTTGGGTGACTGCGTTGCCTTGAGATTGGGGGACTGTGCTGAGGACGAAAGGAAAGACTGAGCAGAAAATGTTTGGGTCCACCTTTGCACAAGCACCAAAAAAAGAGAGAGAATTTATCAGACATCTGGGCAGAGTAAGAGGAGCCAATGAAAGCCTACATCATGATTTGAGAGGAGAGAGATATGCAGTCGTGGAGTTAGAGCTAAATGGATATCTACAACTTTACAAGACTTTTTCTTCATGAAGTGTTGAATTTCAAGTACAAAGTACAAAGTTTTCCAGTTCTTTTCTGAATGTGCAGGTAGGTTTTCAGCTATGGTGAGTTTTCTATTAGAGGAAGCATGAAAGAGAGAGAATGAGAGAAAGAAAAAAAATGAAGTCTTCCTCGGATTCTAAGCTACTTTTACTTTTGATTTTTTATGAGTTATATTTTAGTTTTCTAGAGAATATCAATGTTTATCATCTTTGTTGCCTTAATTTTGAGAAACGTCTAAGACTTTTCCCAAATTGAACGTCTTGTTGAAAAAAAAAAAAAAAAAAAGCTATCTGAATGGACAAATGGAGTGAGGCAAGACAGAACGGAAGCTTATCATATTACCTGTACAGAGGAATGAAAATGGTCTTGTGAAGACATTTTAAATTATCAGTGGCGACTTTGTGTTTAAAAGAAAGGACAGTCAAAATATAGTGATGTGTTTAAAGAGAGTTGCATTTTTTTAGAAAAAAAAAAGAAAAATGTTAAACCACTGCATCCTGGAAAATGCAGTTTATTGTGTAGTGCAGATCATTTTTAATGGCATTATTGTTTTTATCTGCAATATTTTTATGAGCTTTAAGGTGTTTTCAGCCTGCTTTGCTTGTTTCATTGCAAAAAAAAAAATATCAAAAAACTAAAACCAGGAAAAAAAAAATACTGGCAGTGCAAAAGTACGTAGATAGGAGCTTTTGAATTAAAATAAAGCAAATGTGTGCAAAAAGCAATAGTAATAGGAAATTGTTGACAATTTCTTTAGTCTTTCTTAGCTGTGGATCAAATGCAGCCCATGGATGGCATATTTTATACCAAAGATGAAGAAACCCCGTAGAGACAGTGGAGTAGATAATTTTTTTTCTATTTGATATTTTTTTGGCCTTGTTGTTCTAGTCTCTGTGTCTCAAGAGTATTTGTTTGACCTTGATGGCCAGACCAGTACTTACATTTGGGGTGGTTTGGGGTTCTGGGGTTAAACGTCTTTCCTCTGCTGCAGCTTTTCTATCAATCACTCAGATGGAGAGAGGGCAAGACTCCCAGATTGCATGCGTTGTATTAAGTGTGGCGTCTCCCCAGCAGATGGCATCAGAGAAGCTGCAAAAAAAAAATTCTCTGACTCTCAGCTCTGTACATCTCTGTTACAGCACCGAGGGGTCACTGACTTAACGCCTCTCTGTGTTGCATATTTAACATGGCTCCTTTCATTCACATTTCTGAAACTTAAAAAAAAACAAAAAAAAACGTGTTTTAAGAGTTCCACATCCTCAGTGTTACAAGAATGCCATACCTTTTGCCAAAATAGGAAATCATCAAAGTAGTCACTTGTGTGTATTTAAACTCTTTTGCAGTTTGCTACCTCAGTCTTAAGCAGTTCCACCATGAGGAAACAGGAAACGAAATATGTTATGGAATATCTACTGGCTGTGAACTACCTGACAGGCTGCATGATGAAGCTTTGCTTTGGGGTCAGTGAAGAAAGACAGGATTTCTTCTTGTGCCATAGTGTTTTACTGCTGCATTAAAATAAATGCAACACTTTAAAATATCTTCATACTCACATCTGTTGAAGCCCCAGTGCTGGTAAAGTTTATTTGAGCGACATAATGAAAAACAAGGTCATTTGTCAGTGTGGGATCAGGTGGTTACTCCAGTGCCTTGTCAAAAAGCAATGAAGAGCTAAATCTATGTCGAGATAAGAGTGAGACGTACCAGACGAGACATACTAACTGTAATTTAGGCCACCCATGCCAGTTCTCACCTCATTCTTAGCAAACAACAGTTTACAACATGGAAATCTAAAACATAGTAGTCAGCTTTAGCAGTTCAGGTATCGCAAAATAGAGAATTTTTTTTATCTGTTATTCCTAAATGGCAATGGAGTAGCGCATAGTTGCTGCACAGATGATTTGATAACACTAATTCATTGCTTAACATATGAAGTTTAAATACACCATAGTGACATTTAGACAGCCCTTGGTGGTGTTCTTTGTGTGCTACTTCATTCGTAGCTTCACGATCAGTTATTTTGAAGGTTCTTCTAAAGTACCCTACTTTGGAATGATATGGATAATTAATTTTTCTTTTTATTGTGTTTTTGTTCTTTCTGAATTCAAGGAAGCCTTTTCAAGTCCCCATAAAGCTAGAAATATTCTGAATCGAGGACCTGAGATTTTTTTGCTAAACACAATGCTAGTTGTTCATCTGTGTGCCTAGTTTGTTGAACCTCATCTCTCATCATCGTCTCTTCACATAGGGCATCTCTGGGTGCTAACCAGTTTTTTCCTCAGCACGTACTGGCCAACATCCTATACAAATGAGCCACTACGGGTCAGTGTATAAGCTGGTGAGTTGTAGTGAAGAGTCTTCTGTGTGTTCCCTTTTAAATATTGCTGAAGCAAACTGGTAGCTGCTGATACAATAGAATTAGATTTCTACTGCCATGGATGAAACATTCTCTACATTAAACTTTGTGGTGGTTGAGGTGGGGAGACGGGACTTGGACTTTTTCTTTTTGTCTTTTGGAAGAAGAGTAATGAAAATAATGGAACAAAAGTAATGAGTATGAAACCCTCTCTGCCACGTGTCCTGATGAATAGAATATGTAGACATCTAATCAAGGAAGGCTCTGTTACAATATGGAGCTCGAGCTAGCTACACATTTCCATTTCTCTCGATTAAACAAAACTATTTTGTTTCTTTTTCTATTGCCTTTTTGGAAAGTTCATTTTATCATGTAATTGCTGCTAACAAGCATTCAGTATTGGAGGGCTACAGTGGCAGATGGGATTAAATGACTGACTGCTGCTTTGATAAGGACCACGGTGTTACCAGAGCAGCTTCAGGTGTACACCATTCAGGGTGCATCCACACAATGGAAAGGGTCCAAATGCCTCCTGTATAACAGAGTATAGACACTACAGATAAAGAGGGAGCTGCGCTAAACTGTAGACCTGAATTCTCATTTTGTGTGATGTGCTGCAGCCTACAGTAAATAAACTGTGCTCTTCCATTTCTAATGGGGTTTCTACACTGTAAAATCTAACAACAAGCCAAATTAAATTATTCACCAACTGCAAAACGATGAAAATCTGTAACACAAATCTCTAGGGCAAATTTACATGATCTGAACATAAACAGGAATATTCCAAACAGAATCCCTAAGTTAAAACCATATTGAATACTTGACGTTATAGGAACACCGCCAAGTTGTTTATTTTGCAGTGTTTCATTCTCAGAGTCAATTATTCAATAAGCTCATCGCTGCATTTTATAGTGCAATGAACATGAAACCCTCTCCTCTATTGTAACACTGCATATTTCATTGGCTGTTAGGATTCTCACATTGTGTCTTCGGATCTAATTGGCTGTCATGAATAATTATCAAGTAAGAAAATTTACTGACCAATCAAGACCTCTGGCTTTAACAATGAGAGCGTCTTGTGGTGTCCTCATATTTACTCCGATCGACCAAATTCGGCCGAAACAGCGAAACCTCTGTAACAATTATTTGAGAGGAAATGGAAGACTATTTATGGAACTCTTTTTAGCTCTACATGTTGTTGAAAGGATTACGGAAGTGAATCAATTCTAGGATGCTTTTTTTGTTTTTGTTTTTCATGCTGCACATTCAATGCCTCCTGTGTGTTCGAGTCGTGATCCTGAGAGTTTCTGTAAATCAGTGGATGTTGAGTTTAAACTTCTGTTTATTATTATGATTTATTATTTCAATGAAGCTTTCAATAAAAATAAAATAAAAATAAAAAGGTCAAAATCTCACTTGCCCAATATTGTCTTGGCTCTTTTGTTAATGGCACTTTTCTTGGATTTGCAAATAAAGAGAAATGGGATTAGGTGTCGCACAAGGTCTTCGATGAATTCGATGAGTGATGTGACAGAATGATTTGAGCGCAGGCGAGACACTGCACGTAGTTTCAGTGGGAGGCCAGAGGAGGGGACCACAGATGCACAAATGGTATATGATGCTTTGTACATGCAGCATGCTCACGCTAGAGATGGGCCGATCAGCATTCTGTGAGGCCGATGTCGATTACCGATTGCTCTTAATCACGATCTGCCGACTCCGATCGAGGGCGGAAACATGCCTTAAATAGCCTCTCTCTCTCTTTTCTTTTCTTTTAACAATATTATTTTCAGACAAAAGTAGCAGCAAGTTCAACGATTGTTAAATTATTATTAATTACTATTAAACACGACAGACCTGAATTCTACATTTTAAATGGAAACAACCGATCGACTTGAACGTAGACCTGTAGAACCATAAGCACCGAGCCGAACTGAAGCAAGAGGATGACCGAGCGCGCGCGCGCGCGCGTGTGCGCAGGACAGTGACGCTCAGGGCTCCTGCCCATGCTGCAACATGCACGCGTTGGGAGTGAGCACGTGACTGTTCAACTGATTCAGGGCTTACTGTTAGGCATCGGCGGCAGACCTTTCATTTCACGAACAGTAACATTTTGCAGGATTCAGCGCCCGCTCGCTCCTCGGAGCGGTTGTCACTAAAAGGTAGACGTGCACTGAAAATGCGATCGCATTGTCGCGTTACAGGTGTTACGCCGAATTCTGCGGCTGCCGAATTGTGTGATGGCGCTTTTTACGGTTTTTTTTTTTTTTTTTTTTTTTTGTGGGGGTCACACATTCTGACAGCAGCTGTCAGCATCAGTGACCCCTCTGCCGTTGTTGGGGGTTTTTTTTGTTTTTTTTTGTCTGAGACAATAAAGGGGTGATGAGTCACCTGAACAGATTTGCTTTAGGGTTTAACTATTTTTATACACTTTTTCGGGGGTCGTTTACAAATAATTGCTGTTGTATTGAAATGATACGACGCAGAAGTGCGCGCTGTGAAACGCAACGCTAAAACCGATGAAAAGCGTTGGAACAACTTGCGTAGTTTGTGTAAGATGTTCGTGCATGTGATCGAATCTGTAGTGACATCGCGAAACAGCGCCATCTAGAGGCACATAATCCGAAGGTCGCAGAATCCGGGGTGAGACCTGTCCTCGGCCTGTTCCTCGAGTCTTTCAGGGTACAAAAAGGTGAGATTTGGCTCACATGTTTTGCGTCAATGACCGGCTCGCCGTATCGGCCAGATTAAAGAAATATCGGCCGATCGCATATTTGTGATCGATTCCGATCTCCAGCCGATCGATCCTCCCATCTCCAGCTCACGCATATTGACTACTGGCCATATCCTGCATTCTAATATACACAGAATGGGGCTGCTGTGCAGGAAGAGTATCTCATACATAACGCACTCAATACAGTGCAGTGTATGGAAATACAGAGATGGAAAGAATGAGAGGTCAGTGCACCCTGCTACTGTGGTCAGTGACCCTCCACGCCTGGTCTCCTCCCACTCTTCCAAACAGATCGATGGAGAAACTGTTCATCTACACAATCGACTGTTTCAGGCTCACTGCTGACCTTTCACCTTTCATCCTTCTATTCATGACCTCCCTGCCCTACACACACAATACTCATGTTCATGTCTGACATTTAGCTAGGCAAAGGAGGCAGAAATGTTTCTCTACAAACAGTGGCTGATTTGTTCTTCCTTCCTTTTTTTTTAAAATCTTTGCTGACAGCCTGCAAATTTGCCTATTTGGTTTATTCACAGAGGTGATAATGTCTGGGACACACATGCATTAGTCACTGATCAACTTACCACATGCTTAATCCATGGTTATGTATCTAGCAGTTATAAATTAACAAGATTTTTTCACAGTGCATTGGTATGTGTGCTATGACTCTTATTGACATGTGGAGCATATGTCCCACATAAACCACATACCAGCTCAGATTCCTGTATCAAATGACCATCAGATTCATTACCTCAACGTCCATTGTCTTTTACCCCTGTTTTCCAATGCTTCTCTTTTCCATTGTCATGATCTTTTCCTATTTTTCCATCTTTCTTTCCGATGGCGTTCTGCCTTGTGTTGAGTCTTATTTTCAGAAAGCTTAAGGATCTCTCTATAAATATCTAGATGTTTGAAAAACACAGCAATACTAAGCAAAGGGCACAATAAGTCCACCCTGATGGGACCACTGCAACTACACAACAGGAAATATAGTGTGGGATCATGACATCATCACATGTAAAGATTCAAGAACACTCAAATGTTGCTTGAGCTTGACTCTGTGAATGTGTTGTGCAACATTTCATACACCTTATTATGCCCACATACAAGACTTCCAGCATACCATTATTTTTTATTTAAAACATAAATAAGGGTTGGTCTCATGTTCCATGTGCATAGGGGTTGTGCAAGGCTTACTAGCTCTTGCACAAGTCCACTCACATGGCCAATGCCCTGAGAGAGAGAGTGCTGGATTTCATTTGGAGAGGAATTATCTATGTCAAAGATGATTACCTTTACTTGCCTTGTCATGTTTAGCAAAGCTTCTTGCAGAAAGGGAGTTACTTTGTACATGTCTGCCCGGGTGTTCATCAGTGCCATTAACAGGAAGGATTGATATTTATCACATTTAACACCATCATTCTTTACTGCAGTTTGACTGATTAGTCCGTGTTGTATTATTCATTCTTTCATATCACTGCACGTGCTAGTGTTTCAAGCTTTAGAGGTTAAACCATCTAAGTTGACAAAGAATGTGAGCATATCACTGATGGGATGTTAATGATTCTTGCATGGGATTTCTCTAATATAAAGGAGCACTCCGAAATAAAAACGAATTATGGCATGATAAGTAAAGATTATAAGCAGTACATCAATCTCATACTGTAGGCCAATGCACTGATGTACCTAAAATATTGCGTTGGCCTACAGTCATCAGTTATAAGACATTATAATTTGACACATCTGTTCCATTGATTGATCTAATTCTTCAAATTGTGCAGCCTTTATAGTGGAAAAACACGGCAGGCCGAGCGGGTGGTGGCCAAGTTGCTTTAGCAGAGTGCTCAGCCTGCTAGAGCTGTGAAGAGCTTTCAGAAGCTGGCAATAGAAGGCAGTGCAATAATTTCTCAAGGCCCGAGCATTCAGCGTGGTGTGCCAGCGAGCGTTTGGGGGATACTGCCAGCTCCGCCCAAGCAGCGCGCCAGCTGGCCAAAGTCTCGCTACAGTTACCTGAAGACCCAGAAATTCGGGAATCTGTGGGAAGGTTTCTATGGTAACCGACAGAATCATGAGCAATCTCGGCTGGGCTCTTGGACTAACTCGATGTAACCTGTACTTGTGTTGTTTTTACACTTGTACATGCTCTGGCATGCAGTGAATGATGGAGGCCAAGATGTCTCTGTCAATTTTCCATATATCTCACATGTGGGCACAACTCTGCTCCTTGTCAGTTTGTATGGGCTGGACTCTCTCTCTTTCTCTCTCATGTGGGAGGGTATTCAGTAAGTCTGTATTTTTCTACATTGTTGCTTATAATACTAACAGATGTGGTGTCTTCGTTCTCCTCTTTACATTCTGTCTTTAATAGCCAGATCTCATTCACCAGTGCTGTGAGGAACATTTGTGTAAAACACAGCCCAGATAGCACACACACACATTTAGCCAACGTCGGCGCAACGTGCACAAATGACATCTCAACAACGTCTCATGCAGCTCGTTTGCTAATTGGGAAGACGTTGGCACAACGTCGTTTTTGATCACTGTTAATGGACATGCTTATTCTGCTTTTTAAAGCTTAAGACGAGTTGGAATATTTAGTCAGTTGCTGACTGTAGTCAGTCGCGTGTTACCGGCTAAACGACGGCCCCCAAAAAAGTATGTTATGTTGATTAATCGGGGGGGGGGGGGCTTGAGTGAAGGGAACTTGAGCTGAATCTGCTTATCACATGGCGAGTGTGGAGATTAAATAAATCATCACCAGGAGGGGATGCTGTCTTACAACGCTGGCGGGTTTAGATCACACATTATACTGATGATAAATAAAAACTTTGTTTTGTGCCGATGTTCTGGGTGGCTGAAGGTAAAAACTGGGTGAGTGTTCTGGCCCTGGATTATAACATAGGCCTGGTCTGATCGGACAGGCCACATTGCTGTTGTTGCATGTTGCAACTTTGAATTTCTGGTAATAAACAAACATATATAGGAAATGCTTTACATCATGACCTACATTGCCCAAATCACTGGTTATTTTAATAGACATACACATGTTTGTGTGTATATTTGTCTGTCTAAATGTCCTTACAAGGATAACAAAAAGAGATTAATTCCAGTACCTGTGAACCTTTAGCAAATTCTATATTTTAAATTGCCCAAATATGTAAGTTACAAAATATATAGGTCAGCTTTAAGATTGGGCTTAGTTTTGGTTAGAGTTAAATAATTATATCTGCGGCTTTCACCTGAAAAACCTCCATCTATGTGTGTATGTATCAATATTTTTGACTAAATACTGATACAATTATCAAAATAAATGTCTGGGTGAATGACATTATATGTCTAGCATGAAAAATACGAAAGAGTATTTAGAGGTAAGTCGGTAAGCTGGACCTTCTACTTGTCCAAATTCTTTTACCCCTTGTGAGCACTGATAGGTTTGGTGCTAAATCAAAATCTAATTTAAGGAACATTAGATTCATTTTTTTCTTTCATTAGACACACTAACTTCTGCCAAACACTGACATCCTTTTCTCTCCCTCCATCTTTCTTTCTCTTTTCCTGCTGTGTCCTCTCTCTTCCCTTATGATATTTCCCTAGAGCTGGAATGTGGAACTTTATGCAGACACTCATATTTTTTCTCTTGTTCATATTTCCATGCTCTCTCTCCAGATATGGTGAGCTTAACAGCAGCTGAGATGGCTAGAGCGGTTGCTATGGTTCCAGCCCTGACAACAGGCATAAATAGTGGCTCTGTGTGTATGTGTGTGTGTGTGAGGTTGTGAGTGGGCGCATGGCTGTGTATTGACCCAACAATAGAGAAGGGCATTCCACTGACTCCCACTCCCAAGAATGAGAATTTCATGTTTTTCCAATAGAGAAGGGGGTCCAGCCTGGTGAGATCAGATCATTTTGGTTGAATGTGGACTTCCCAGTCAGGGCAGAGTAAAGGAGGATGACTGAGAGTGTTGTACAGAGAACGAGAGGATGAGAGAATTATAGTTCTTGTTCAGCCTCTGTTTGTTTTTTCACAGAGCCGTATGGGCCGACCTGCATCATAGCCGCTGCACTGTGTTTTAAGTCCTCACAGGTCACAGCAGCTGTGTATGTGTGTGTGATAATGTGTCTGTGTGTGGGTGTGCTGGAACATTCCACTGTACCTCGCAGCATATTAACTATTTTTTCTTTAGTAGCGCTGGGAGAGAGTGGTGTTTAAGCGGTGCCATAATGAGCTAATTAAATGGAATGTTAACTTAACCCACTGATATGCCGAACACCAGCAGGTGCCTTTAACACAAAACAGGCTGTAGTCTGCCACTGATGTAGTACTCGAGTCCTGGGCTGAGACTTAAGTCACTATTTTTATGTCTTGTCACTTGACTTGAACTTGCTTATCTGTGAATCGAGATTTGACATGGACTTGAGCTTATGAGACTCGGACTTTGAGTTGAGAAATGTTTACTAAGTTTGCATGCTCTGACATTTGTAAACAGGTCACGTAGATAAATATTTATTCAACATTAAATACTGTTACTCAAACTACTACAGCCCTGCTGCAATTCATTAACCCCATTCAGGACCTAATTTGAACTCAACTTGAATAGTAGCTTAGGGACTTTGGACTTGGATGTAAGGGTGAGATGACCTAGACTCAACTTTATTATTAATAATAATAATAATAATAATAATAATGGCACGGTGACACAGCAGATAGTGTTGGTGCCTTACAGCTCCAGGGCCTGGGGTTCGAACCTGAGTTACTGTATATGGGGAGTTTTGTATGTTCTCCCCGTGTCCGTGTGGGTTTCCTCCAGGTACTCTGGTTTCCTCCCACCTTTCAAAAACATGCTGGTAGGTGGATGGGCTACTCTAAATTGCTCCTAGGTGCAAATAAGTGTGTGAGTGTGTGTGTGATGCTTTGCAATGGACCGATGTGTCGTTCAGGGTTTATTCCTGCCTTGAGCCCAGTGTTCCCAGAATAGGCTCCGAATCCACCGAGACCCTGACCAGGATAAAAATTGAGAAATTAATAAATAATAACAATAGCAATAATAATCTTTATTTATATAGCACTTTTTCATTTTGGGTTCGCAATCTCAAAGCGCTTTACATAAAAAGATTTTTTTAAGTATTTATGGCTCGGCAGTGGCACAGCAGACAGCATCTGCCTTACCATCAGTTCGAATCTCGACAACGCCATAGGCATCTGTAGTAGGGTATTAGAGATTGGCCGTGCTCTCTGGGTCAGAGGGTTGTTTTTCCTCTTTCCCCTGCCAATCATAGTGACTAGTGTACAGAAGGGGGCAGTTCAATGCGTTCAGCAGTGGTTAGCTTCATGTGTCTCTGAGGAAGCACGTTACCCTTCACTCTACCAGATTGTAAGCTGTCGTACAATTGGGGAAAACTAGCTAGGGGGTGGGACCTGGAAATGACAAAATTGGGAGAAAATGGGGGTAAAAATGTTTTTGATAAATCTCAAAGTGCTTTGCATAAAAAGATGAAAGGTGAACTGCTCTAAATGATCAGAAGTGTGCTCCATCTATTGTATACCAGGTTGTCAATGGACTGGTGTAATCTTTTAAGAGCTCAGTGTTCCAGGAAAGAAGTGTATATGGTTCTTTAGCAAACTCTTACTGTAAGTCGAGTCTGAGTCCATGTCTCCAGAGCACATCTGTTATCCATTAGGGTCTTAGCGTCACCTGGAGGACGTGTATGCACGTGTCTTAGCTCTAAACTCCCAACCCAGCTCAGTAGAGTCCCCACACCACACCTCTGTCCCCCCACTGAACACACCAGCCTATCTGTTCCTAATCACACTCAGGACGCACAGATAATACTCTCAAAGCCTCTAAGGCCCAGCCTGTCACACTTTATTTTCCTGCATGTATTGAGAAGCAGATGTTAAGAAAAAAGGTGAAGAAAAGAGAAAAAATTCAATTAGCAGGTTAATTATTTTGGCCAGCCCCAGGAGTCATGTGACCATTAAAGAGCGCCACTGATTAAAACAGATTTGTCCTCTTGAATTATATGGAGGGTGTGATCAAGTCCTGATTTCATGAGATGAAATTCACAGCTCCAAGAGATCCGAGCAGCAACGAATCCTTGTTTTTTTTTAAGTTCAGCAGTTCAGTTCTCTCTCTGTCTCTCTTTTCCGCTGTACTCTCTTGTACATGACCACCATTGTTTTGTTTCCATATGCTATTTAAATTCATACAGCTCTTTTGGTGTAAACATACAGTCATAAAGAGTCTAGACTGTGGATCTTGTTAAAGTGTTAAAGGAACACTCATAAAAATATCAACTTTTGTAGATCAGTGGCTTTGGCTTATTGAATTCTCTATGTCCTGGCCACACACACAGTACATCTCCAGTTCATGTAGAAGCCTTTCTCCTTGTCTTTCTCTCCTTCCCATTTACATGTTTTTCTGTCTCTCATTTATACTATTTATTACACATTTCCAAGACAATTTGTTGCGCATGACTAAGACATGAAACCACTTGACCACAAGTCACCTTCGCACACCAAACACACTAGCTTATGTGCAGCAGAGCCAACGTTCTCTGAAGAGCAATAAAAGCAGGAAGTGGAATAAACTGATTTAAAAGCCTGCTGGTCTGGTGGAAAGACGAACGTGTGAAGCGAGGGAGAGAGAGAGAGAGAGAGAGGGAGGCGGCTCTACGCAGGCTGCATACCAGAGTGCTGAGGTAGAGCCGGTAAGGGTGGACTGGGGTCACTGAGAAACACACTGCACTAAACACACTTTAAAATTACTCACACACTGCACCACATACACACTCCATGTGTACTTGGATGTAACATTTTTGTAAATGAATAAAGATGGTTGCATTCACAAACAGACTACATAAAGAAAAGTGGCTTCTTTGAGTTAGTTATTGTATGGAAATTGGTCCAGACAGTCCACATCTATCAGTGCTGACTACACATGCACTCAAGAACCAAGACTGATGTGGCTGTATTTCACCATCAGTCAAGTTTTGGAAAATTGCATCACATGACTGATCAAACCTGCTTACGTTGCGTCAGCAATGCAGTCTTCAATTATGCCAGAACAAATTGTTAAAGATCCAATCGTCCATCAAGCATGGACAGTCCTGTTATATAAAAAAAAATTACTTTCTTTTGAGTTATTACACTGTTTTTGAAGTCTGTTGAGGCGATCTCAACTCTCTGGCTGGAGCTCGCAGGCTGTGGCCCAGCTGTTCAAACACTTGGCCTGCAGATGCCAAGCTAACGGCACTGCAGTGAACAACCTATAGCTCAGACAGTGTTTCAGCCACTTCCTTTACGCTGTAGTCTGATCTCCCTTACCTCCCCTGTTCTCTGGTACACATGGTCCTGGAAATCGTAGTGTCTCTTATTGTGTTTTTCAGCTTTTAGTGCTGTACAAATTGACCCACCCTACCTAAAAAGCACATGGTCTTAATCATTTTAACGAACAAATATGATACTATTTAACTTCTTGGTGTGTGCAAATGAATAAACAAACCTTTCCTTTCCTCATCGTCTTGAGATTGTGCTGTGTGTATGTGACTGAATAGATATACAGAGAAAGATACGTCTATTCAGTCCCACACACAGATTATTACTTGCCTAAGAGAGAACTAAGAGCTGATTCTAGATGTCACCCAAAAGTTCACATTTTTCTGATTGATTCTGAACACATCTTTCTCACTCATTCACTCTCTTTCTCTCTGTAATTGGTTGCTCATTTTCTTTTTCTCATATTACTAATCCATCTTGTTCCCCGACTTGCTCAATACATCTCTGCCCTCTCCCCTGCTTCCAGACCTCATTTCCGCTCAAAGGCGTGTCTTCCTTTGTTTTTTAACCTTTTGAGTGCTTCAACGTATGTCTTTTATGTCTTGTTTTTTTTTTTTAAAGCCCTGTTGCTCAGATGAAAAAGTGTTAATATGTTCTAATTCATCATTGTCCCCTTTATCCCAGGGGCGGAGTGAGGGTATCAGCACAGGAGGGATGAAAATTCCCAAGTGGGCCCTTGTTTTGAATTTTATAATCACATAGTAGTAAACATAGCATAGTAGGCTATAAGATGTATAGCCCTCCTCCCAATAATTTTCCCAGTGGCTCGCGGGTGAGCACAGAAACAGTGAAACAATGCAGCAGGGCGACAGAACAACTTTCAAACACTGCTGCTACAGCATGCAAGAGATAAATCTTTACCATAATGGTCCGATCCTTACATATCCTACATCTATTTACTACATGTAATTACTCATTTATTTATTTTAAAACAGACTGGTGTGGTCCTAAGGGGTTTTGGATTGACATCACAAGAAAAAACATGTAGACTACAAAAGTGGCCGCTCTTAAAGCGTTTCAGACTGACATCAGTAAGCTACCAGTCCAAATATAATTGTCAACCGGCGCTGCTTACAATGTTTGTCAGAAACCGCCTTTTGTTTGTTTATTTATTTTTAATATAGGGCCATAGCGGGCCTGTAGCCTGGGGTGGGCATGGAGCAATTCACCCCCTAGCCCTGGCCCCCATCTCTGCTACAGACTTTCCCCACTATGTTCTTTGAGTAGTTTTGGATTGCAACATTTTTATTTGAACAGCTTTTCATATTTATTTGATCAGCTGCTAAATTTTTTGAGCCCAGGCACATTCTTGTATTGTCTTGTACATATGTGTGTGTGTGTGTCTGTGTGTATGTATGTGTGCAGAACAATGTGAATGCCAGTCAACCAATATAAATTTGTCAACAAATGTGTTTGCCAAGGCGTTGACAGGCATGATAGTAAAGCATTAACAAAACAAAAATCCACGTATTGTACTGTAAATACAATAGATAAACATTAATTTAAAAAAATAAACCAAATTACTATTATGCTACAAAACCAATATGCCAATATATACATGCCTTAACATTAAACTGTGCAGTGCATTTGTACTCCATCACTGCATTTGTGAAACTGGGAAATGATGAATTACTTTTCTGTGATTTCAGGCTAAAGCAGTAACAGGGAAGCATACATTATTTACAGATTTTTTGGCATCTTATTTGCAGACCTACACCTGTGCTCCACTCAATTGGCCCTCACTGCACATAGAAATCCTCAGGCCTTTCCCCACATTAATTACAAGTAGCATTTATAATAAAATGGATGATACTGCTAAAGCAATGAATCTCCATACAAATGAAAGGAATGTGTTCTGTGCTGGCAATTTGTTCAATCCACACCCTATTTTAGATAGAAACTTCCCTAATTGTCAACTACTTAATTCCTAGCCTTTAGCTGTTCTAAGCAGCCAACACTGAAGATTGGTGTGATCGGAAACAGTGATTCAGTGTGAGGAGAATGTTTGCGTTGGCTGTGTGCCTCGCCTGGGCATGTTAACCTGGAAAAGTGTTATGTCAATATGCTCACACTGCTGAGCTAAACCCTGCTCCCTATGGTCCAGTATAACATAGCAAGTGGAAAGGTCTTGCTTCCATTGTTTACAGCTGTTAAAACCTAGTGTTTGACCGGGTTTAGACAGCTGTGTGAAAAAGCAAATTTGCTTTTTCAACTTGATCGAGTTTGAGACTTTAGACATGCTGCCAGCAAGTGGCGGTTTTCTGTTTCTAACCATTTGAAACTGCTGTATCGTTGTTTGAACGTTGTTGAAATAGGAAGTGAAGAGAACAGGCTAGACATGATGGTCCCGTGTTTAGGCTCCAAAGGAAAGACCAGACATGTGATATATATGTGTCAGATAGGGGAACATAAATTGAGAGGTTCCCAAACATTCATGTCTCAGGGTGTATTTTAACGTTCCTTAGAATTATGATGAGGTTGTAGGGCAAGGCTCTCCACAGAAGGCGTTTGTTCCAAACCTGTACAAGACCACTTGATTTTATTTAGGATTTATCATTCTTAACAAATAAAGCAAACAATTTGGTGAAATCAGGTGATGTGGACTATATGGCCCTTGATGGATGGTTGTGAATGAGAGATTTCAGTCCTGGAGGGCTAGAGTACTGTGGTTTAGTGATGTCTTTCCTCTAACACTTCAGATTGAGCTCACTTAAGGTTTAATAAGTAGCTGATAAGCTAAATCAGGTGCGTTACGAAAAAGAAAAAAAAAACAACTAACCTCTGCATTAAGAAAGATAAAACACTCACTTCCCAAACATTTGTGCAGTCCTGAATCATTCTCCAATATAGAGTATTTAACGAATATCTAGTTTCGATCCCTACGCCTTTACCCGCCGCTTGAGGGCCTCAGTGCCCGCAAAACATTTTAATCATGGAAGTGTTGATTTCAAATACATACTGTATTGATTATTTATGTTAGCTACCTACTTAGCTAGGCTAGTTAACAGACAGCAGACATGTTAGTTTGCTATTTTAATCTTTTAAATGTTATAATATCTGCAGTTTAGTCGATTACTGGCTTTAAACTCACCAGGAGCACCAACGCTGTCAGAGTCTTTCTGCCAGGCTACATTTCTTTTATTTTTAGCTTTATAACAGTGCAGTCATATATGGGAACCCAGATACTACTAACTTTTTGTGAGCATTTTGGAAAGAACCTGTGACATTTAAGGACAGACAACAGCAACTTTCCCTTGAGTCCTGATCGGTCAGCAGTACGCGGCTTTAACACGTGATTTCAGAACATATTGAATATTTAGTTCCTTATTTTTAGTTACTTATTTGTTTTATTTAACATGCTTTGTATTCACAAAAAGGAGAGTCTTGGAATTTCCCCCAGAGATAATGACATCACCCACCGCCTCACTGACCTTATGCTCAACTGGCAGGCAAAATGGAACACTTCCTGTCCACCTTGGCTGGTGTGTGTATGTTGCGCACTTAGTCACTGCATGACGGAGCGAGAGTATTGTGTTTCACAGCCCCTTTGTGGATTGTATGGTCACTTTGAGATGACAGCATCAAGATCCAGGGCTGTGGTTCCCAGCTTTGCAGTGTAACAAGCATCATTATATGGTAGTGAGAATGTCCAAACTGATGCACGCTCTGCTGTGTAAGGATGGATTTTGTGGTGCGTTGTAATTGGAAAACCTAGCACCTCACTAGCACAAACCGCAAAAAGAATTTTCCCTCTAAAAAAATTAGTAAGTCAAAGTTTCAACAACTCGTTTTAAGTTGACGTTATCGGAAATACCTTAAATCACTTGCAATTTCACTTTAAATTTTTATCAGTCTGAGAAATGCTGTGTTCTGGAGATTTCTCCATCTAGGTGACTGCTCATTACTTTGTTTTCCAGTCTGAACCCTTCATTCTGTGAAAATACATATTTGAGCAAGTCACCATATACAGTCAAGCCGGAAAGTCTGCACACCCCTTTCACCTTCTCCATGTTTCATTACATTACAGACTTATTCTACAG
>JAOUQW010000042.1:12771222-12781948 GCA_028565825.1 Olivaichthys viedmensis | reverse complement strand
TGAGCTGTAAATGTAGATTACAGTACTTTAGAGTTTTGCTAGCTAGAATGTCAAAACTTTGAAGCCCCATATCTCAGGCTTCAAAGTTTTGAAGCCTGAGATATGACGAATTGAGGTGACGAATTGTACAATAAAAACACAAAGACTGCAAATTAGTGAATTAAAATAAATCATTTTTTAAGGGTGTTGCTGACTTTAAAGAGAAAGCTCAAGTCATTTTAAGAAAGTCATTTCTCCAATATGTTACAACCCTGTATTACTAATCTGCCGATCCTTACTGCCACATGTTGGTACATGGTAGAGCCAAACTCTACATGTGTTCTGGGAGTTCCCTACTATCAATAGCCTATGGTTAAATATTACAGCTGTGAAGGCATGGGCACTTGGTTCACTCCTTCCCCCACTCTCGCCTTTCTGTATGCTGACTACAGCTCTCGGTCTCCCACCATAAAACCATTATAGTTCGTGCAGCTGTGTGGATTCTACTTGATTTTTATGTTTAAAAGCAGAAGAAAAATAGTCTGGATTTTTACGGTGGTCATGCAACTACCTCTTTTTTTTTAAACCTCTTGCACTATTTTTACAAGTTGAGGGATCTCCAGCGTAAAGTTTTAGAAATATTGTGCTTTTTCCTAGAAATGATTAAGAGTGTTACTCTTATTATATTACATATTGTATGTGTTATCCAAAAGATAATTTTACATTCATTTTAGATGTCTCCATCCCTGAAGAACATGTCTGTGCTAAATGCTAAATGCTGCTAAATGATAAATGATAAAATGTTGCCTGTGGTGTTGTAATGTATTCTCGCTTCAATGTTAAATGAGGTAAAGTTGGGCTTCCTAAAAAATTTAAGTTGAATTACATTGAATTCATGGCGGCACAGCAGGTAGTGTTGGTGCCCTACAGCTCCTGAGTCTGGGGTTCGATCCTGAGGTCTGCTTACTGTTGGTGCATGTTCTCCCCATGTCCACGTGGGTTTCCTACAGATACTCCGGTTTCCTCCCACCTCCCAAAAACATGCCAGTATGTGGATTGGCTCCTCTAAATTGCCCCTAGATGTGTGTGTGTGTGTGTTGCCCTGCGATGAACTGGCTTCCCATTCAGGGTGTATTCCCGCCTTGCGCCCAGTGTTCCCGGGATAGGCTCTGGATCCTGACAAGGATGAAGTGATTATTGAAGGTGAATTAAATTGAACCGAAATAAAGACTAAGTTAAATTCAGCAATCTAGTGTGACTCAGTGGCGTAACTAGGATCTTATGAGCCTCAGTGGGAAAAAAATGAATGGGCCCCCCCATACGAAAATTACTTTCAATGAATAAAATTACCTTGGATTACCTGTTTGGAGCGCAATAATTATATGTCACGGTTAGCAGTCTGAAACGTCATTGGCCAAATAACATAGATTTACCGAGAATCCTAGCTGTGCGTGACATAAAATGTATATTATTTGAGTAGAGTCATTTTGTTCTTTTAGGATTTTAGAAGTGTAAATAATGAATATATCATGATGCAAGATGCGAAGGATCCATTTGAAAATGGCTACCATGCAGGAGATGCATTATGAATAAGAGAGAGATAAATTGACAGTAGGGCTGATTTCCAGATACGATCGAGGTTGATAAAGTATGTTGTTAAATTATTGGATCTGCTTTGAGTCATAGGTTGTGTTAAACTTGTGTAAGTGCCAACATATAAGTGGCGCAAAGACGTCAACAGGCCAATCGCCACGGGCCCCCTCCCGCTATGGGCCCCAATGCGATTGCCCCCCCTGCACTGCCGGTAGTTACACCACTGGTGTGACTAGTGTATTGAAGCCATATAATCACGAAAAAATGGTTGCCATTACATGGTCTATAACAAGTAGTCTTTAGCTTCATCTCCTATGTAGTACCAGAAGCTGGAACTTGTCCGACTTTTCTTTCTGCAACCTTTTTGATCAGCGTTCCAGCCTCCTCCGTAAACTGTTTAATATTTGGAAAAATGTGTTTCCACACTCAGCATGATTCACAGGCAGAGACTGTGTGTAAAGGGTGACAGAGGACAGAGAATTGTCAGTGCTAGTTTTCATAGAGAATTCTTCACCCCTCAGATAACACACCTTTTACCCTAGTCTGTTGCTGCCATTCTCTTGGTCCTGCATGAGCTGAATTAGATAGTGACTGAACTATGGAAAGGCAGGGAAATGCTTTATGAAACTGTTGTTTGTGACATATTCCAGATTTGGCTTTTTTTCCCCTTGCCTCTCTGTGTTTCTGTCTCCCTTTCCACACACTCTCTCTCCATGTCAACACAGATATGGGTCTCACACTGAACACTGACATTTCCCATTTAATTACTGACTGAAGCATTTAGTCATTTTCATCATATTCATTTGCATTTGCTGAGTGATAACTGGGCGATTTGGCCACCCAGCTTCATGAGTAAGAGTGATGATTAGGCTAACCACATGCAAGATGATTTATGAATGGTGTAACCATGAGTAGGTCCTTTTGATATGTTTCTGCGTTCTTGTTTTGAATCTCATCGTGTATTTTTGTTCAATTGGAGTGATTTCAAAGAAAACTCCAGCCCAAAATGGTAGAGGGGAACACTCTCTCCTGTAGTAATGTTTTTGGAAAAATTGATTCATTTCATGTTGAGGACTACACAGTGCTCTTGGGAATTGTTTAGTGAAGCTTGAACATCTGAAATATAATTTCAGATAAATGTCTCTATTCAATGCAATTCAATGATATGTGAGTAAGTATGCATGTATGTATCTGTACATGGTTGTGCATGTATGAGTTTTTGGAATGTAGAGATGATGAGATGACAGAAGGACATGAATGAGTGGTGGCGTGACCCCTCTGGCAGTGACTCACTGAGACCTACTCTCTCAGTATCAACCTCCCCACACAAGCTATTCCCATAATGTTACCTAGTGTTTGTAGCACTCCTGAGAACTAGCCACTTATTGCAACTCTCATGTTAGTTGTGGCTCTCTTTGTTTTTCCTACAACTATCTCACATTTTTTTAGGTCACTATGTGGAAGCTTAGTCCGGCTAACACTGTCAGCCCCTTTAACCTCTTAAACTCTCAGGACTTGTCAGTAAGTCCAGAATGACCATGTGTCTGTGCGAATGTGTGGGGTATGTGCGTGGTTGCATACTTACACATACTCATGGCTAGCTTGTGCATATTTGTATATAATATTTCTGTGTGTATTTCATTATTTTGTTAAAACTCTGTGGCTGTTTGTGCATCTGATATGATCTATAGTGTGGGACTGAGATTCTTTACTTACCAGTCCATAAGTGAGCAGCTGTTGCAGTTTCTGCTAGCAGTCTAGTAGATATCCAAGAGTTCCTTTACAGGGGTTACAGTTCTTTTTCACAGCCTTCAACTCTGTACCCCAGCCACTTGCCCCCCAATAAAACATGCTCCACTTCCCACCATCCATCATTTAGTGTTCTTCCTTGTGTGAAACACTTCTTTATATAATATAGACTTGGCTTTGTGAGCTATTTTTATTTATGTCTCTCTTACACTGGTATGATTCTTTCCATCTAGATCAGGGTTTCTTGGTATTTTATGGATATATGGCTATTCTTAGAAATGATATTCTTACCACTACAATGTCAGTGTTAGGGCTGTGCAGAGAATGATCCACCACCCGAAAAGCAACAGTATAGCAACAGATGGGCTACCGTCAGTAGTTGTATACCTACAAAGTGCACCAATATGGTATGTATGTTTAATATATTACTGTATTATTGATCAGTATATCTTTATAGCCATATTGCCATTTTTTTTAGAATGGAAATTGTTTTGTATCCATTGCCCTGAATGGGTTTTCAAACTATTGTGTCACACCCTACCATGTATTTAACTACTTACACCTAAAATGTCCTACTGTTTAGTTCAAATGTGTTGAACCCAGTAAACATTTTGCTATGGACTAGAATATCAGAATATCCTCAAACAACAGATTTAAACTTTAGCAGCAAAGCTAAGATTCTCTCCTTTGGTTCATGGCTTTGGCCTGCGGCATGTGTGTATGATGCATCATGCCCATTGCCGTTTTCCTCAGTGGCTCAGATCATATGACGCTGGAGGAGTGAGACATGGCACCTCTGTCAAAGCAAAGCGTGCCGACAGAAACCCAACTCCTCTACTCCGCCACTAAGTGTCAAGAATAGACCTGAACAAACTTCACAGACTTCTAAGAGTGCTTTGATATAAAAGAAGGATAGTGTAACCACAGGAATAGTATATTTGCTTGTGCTTTTTGAGCCATTCATTGCTGAGATTGTTAGATTTTACGTGTTTATATATGTCTGTAGTGGCAGTGTCATGACACATGTATCAGCCGTGAAACCGTGGTTTTATCAGATTGCGGGACAGTCGAAGGGCATCTGTTAAAAGATGATATAACCACTTTGTATCATCAATAACTTATCTGCCAAAGAGACGTGTCTACATTTTTAGTGTATAAAAATAGCATGGGAAATTTGACTTCTTACAAAATGAAGTCTTCTTAAAGGCTTCTAAGGTTTGAATTTTTATTTATAGTTCTCTTTTTCTCTTGCAGTACTAAGCAGTGCCTAAAACTAAAACTAGTTCCAGTGGGGGGAGCTATAGAGTAGAATCGCTCTTTCTCTCTCTCTCTCTCTCTCTCTCTCTCTCTGTCTCTCTCTTTCTTCCCTCTCTCCAAAAGTTTTACTTAAGAGAAAACTCCGTTGAGGAAGAAGTAACCTTCTCGTGCTCTTGAACATATTCATCAGAGCTTTAATAACCTGTGCTGTTCGTGCCACAAGGGTGCTCTAACTTAAAGTCACAAAATTACTCAAACGTGCCCTTGGCGTAATGTGAAGTGAGTGTTATAAGTTGAGTAGTTGTGAATCCAGTGCAGGTGATTGAGAGAATGAGGGTGTGTGTTAGTCAGGGGCTTCATTTTGAGTAAACAGTGTATATATGTGGAGAGATGGAGGAGGAGACTGACAAGAAGTCTGAGCTGTGCTGATATGTGCGTGCCTTAGTACAGTTATGTAAGCCCAGAAAATGTTTCAACATGAGCATGCACAAACAACAATCGATCATCACAAGATCTCGGGCGTCTTGGCTTGCAGACTCAGAACACAGCCATATGCACCATCTTTTGATGTGTGATTTCTGTCTGTCTCTGCATCAGGTGCTCTTGGCCGTGTGTGTTTAGTGCTGGAGGCAGACTGTGTGACTCCCCTTTCTCTCCTCTTTGTGTTCAGCGGTAGGGTGTGTGAGGGTGGTTGGGTGGCAACTTGCCAGGTCTGTGTGCATGTGCATGTTCGGGCCTGTCTGTCTGCAATAGTCTTTTACAAAGTGGAGCCTCACGTCTCGTCTCTTTCTCCAAAAAAAGAGAGGGAGGACTGAGAGAGTATTCAGTCAATTCACACACACACTCTCTCACACACACGCGCTCTCCCTGTGCATAAAATAAGCTTCGAAAAATGATGTCCTGGGCTATGTTGTATTTAACTGATTTAGGTCTGCTAATTTCGTAACTTAACGAGTCCTTAACAAGTGCTATCATAGTCTACTACCAAAAGCACTGGGGCTCTATCTTGCTTGCTCACTCTCTCCTATCTCTCTATCTATCTCTCTCCCTCTTACTCTCTCTCTCTCTCTCTCTCTCTCTCTCTCTCACACACACACCCTCTTGATTTCTCTCTTGCCCTCTACCTCTGTTAACGATGGCTTTACTGGCATGACTGTATCAAGTACAGTATTTCCAAGTTGAACCGTTTAACTTCAACTAAAGCAACTGCAGAAATAGTAACCATAATAATGGCAGAGATCATTCTAATAATTTGACTCTCTTACGCAATTCTTGTTCAAGCACATAGTGCATAAAGAGCAGGGGTTACAACCCCAATATGTTTTAGCTCCTAATCTTTGAGAGAGAGAGAGATAGAGAGAAAGAGAGAGAGAGAGAAAGAAAGAAAGAAAGAAAGAAAGAAAGAAAGAAAGAGAAAGAAAGAAAGAAAGAAAGAAAGAAAGAGAAAGAGAGAGAGAGAAAAAAAAGTTATGTGTGTAATATTGTCAACGTGTCATTTTAAGTGGTCTACCCTAAATTAGACTTTAAGGCGTATAATTACAGACCGGGGCCAAACGTGCGCGCTACAGAGAGAGGGAGTCGAAGGAGGAAAAAGTCCTGCCCTTGCTGAAAGATTTCCTGTTTCAGAGCAAAGCGAGCAGAACCCAGTGACTCAACCCGCACAGCGTTCACTCTCTCTCTCTCTCACACACACACACACACACACACACGCGCGCGCGCGCACACACGCGCACACAGGGAGCGCGCCCCTTCATCTCCAGAGTTGCGCAGCTGAAGCACGGGAGCAGAGGAACTTTACGCGGCCACTTCACTCCAGCCCGGAGAGACTTTTCACTTTATTCATGTGAAGAACGGACCGAAAAAGGCTCGCCAATGGAGTGCGCTGGCTGTTCCGTGCTGTGGTGGGTCGCTGTCTTCACGTCTGCAGTCGTGCTCGAGAGGAACGCAGTCGGTGAGTCTCTGCTTTTGGCCACTAAATACCGCGCCTCTGAAGTTAGTCGGGTCCGGACACCACCACACTCGAGCAGTGTCAAACACTCGTTCACCACTGCCAACATGTTTTCAACAGGTTATAGTTTAGTCTCCGTGTTTCTTTCCAAGTCGGATGGTACGAGGTTTTTTTCTTTTCTTCTTTCTTTCTTTCCCCCCGCACGGTTCGTAAAGGTTACGCAACGTTAGTAAGAGCTCCCATATTTACACAGGTGCCTTATTATAATGACGTCAGTGCTGTAAAGCTGATACCGACCGCTGACGTGACGTTTATTATGGTTTTAAGTCATGATGGCCATAGTTAAGTTCATGCATATGCATTTCTCCTGCTGCCTTCCTTCGATTCCCGTTAGAAATCCTTGCGAGGTTTGACAGCGTTTTGGTGTGGTTGTATTCTCATCTGTGTGCAGGTCCTGAAGAGCCCTGGACTTTTTCCACTGTTGTATATTATCACATGTCGCATTGCATTTAGATCAGGCTGCGTTCAGTATTTGATCTCCTTCATGCTTCTTCCAGTGTCTGTTCTGCACACTTGTTCTTCCAAACTCTGAGAACTTCTGTGGCTTTACATGGAAATGCCTGCACTGTGTACTAGTTACTATGCACTGTGTACTTTAAGAATAATAAACTTGATTTGTTAGGCCGTGTGCCCTCATGAGAGGGCATTTACACAAACTGTTTTCTTTCTGACACACGCCTTTTACAGTATAGTCTGGGTCTCATTTTAGGTCCAAATTCTTAACCTCCTAAACTCCAAGAACCCATGGATGGTTCCACATTTCCACTTCTCACTCTAATAACGTAATAGCAGCTTAAGTATTTTTTTAGTTACTGAATTATTACCCTCAGTGTTTGGAAACGTAAAGGAGCATAAGAGGACAAAGTGCTTTCCTTAAGACAGAGTAAACATTAGATATTATGTACTTGATGCCAATAAAGTACAATTCAACTAATTAAATAAAACAATTATGAACAGGTCATGCATGTAGATATAATAAACAACAATTAAAGAGCAACTAAAGTCTAGGCCTGTGGTTCTTTTTTTCACAATGTGACCTCTTTTTGTGGGTTAAAAATGTGTCACACTAGCACAGGGAAACCCATAAAGCCATCGTCGACACGAGTTTGCCACACTTGCAGTGATCAGCAGGTTAAGGACCCCTGATTTAGACTAGTGTTGACTGTAGACCTCTTCCTTATCGCTCTGCAGGTTTACTGAGAAGTTTTTTGGCACTGCAATCTGGGGAGGGCAGGATTTCAATTCCAGCCAAACCCCCTTCCTTCTTTCGAATACTGTAAGCTGCTTGTTTATTCCCCTCTCCCATGGCATTCATTTTAACTCTTGATCCCATGATTACAGGTGAGTTAGGTACTAATTACATCTAATGAGTCCCTCCCTTCCTCAGCTCCCTTCATAAACAGCAACCTAACTGTGAGAGACAAAGCTGATAGTTCCCTTTGGCCAATAGTAAGAGAGAACTCATGTTTTCTGTTGTTAAGCATTCATTACAAAACATTGTGCATCATCTGGAACAGCCATTATGTATTTCAATGGTGAATTATATATTTTTTGTAAATGCTTGTTAAGAGCATGGGGCCTGGGGCCAAGAATAGATATCGTCGCTGTCCAATGAAAAACATGTATCTCCAAAATTCCAATTTTTCAGGAACACAAAAAAACACTTTTTCATATCATTAATCATACACAATAAATCCAAAATTCACAGTGTGATTTGTCAGCTTTTCATCGGTCATTTAGATGTTAACTGCTGTAGGGTAGATGGAGGTTTTTGGCCATGTTCCATATATGATAAAAAGTAAAAAACGCAAAAAAGATACATGTTTTTCTTTGGACAGCGACGATATGCAGCTACTGAATATACTTAAAAAAAGTAAAATATTATAGCAGAATATTTACATCTTAAGAATCTTCAATTCATTAAGTGTTGCTGTTATCTTTAAGGTTGTTTTTGTTATCGATTAATAAAGCAGATTACCAAGGCTCAATTATTAATAAGGTGGGGAAGCAAAGTTTATCCATCAAAATCTATTAATTTTAACAGTTTGTTTAACTAAATGACACTTGCTGAATATTAATTCCACTCAGGTATTTACATTGCATCAGAGAACCCTGGTATGTGGGCGTAATGGTTTCACTCAGCCGCTGACATTTGCTTTACTTGTTTGCTTCATTTCTACTTTCAGTTGCCATTTAGAGTCAGAAACAAACACACACACACACACACACACACACACACACACACAAACAAACAACACACATAGTAGCACCACACCACAGGTTTTAAGGTCTTTAGTTTGGACCTAAATTTGTTATTTTATGTCCAAATGTGTGTGCGTGTGATTGCTCTAAATGTTGTGTGTGTTATCATGTTGTCATGTGTATGCATTTGTCTGTCCCTCTGCCTGTCTGGGTGCTTATCTGTCTGAATGCAATTTTGACTCCACTGCCATGATGTTGATAACCATAAGTTGCGCTGAGATAAAATGTGCCTCCATTTCTGTTGCCTGGTTTATCAGGGCCCTACACAGCCTGAGCTGGGTCAAAAGTCAAGCTTTAGACCTGGACGCAGAATGCAGATACCAACCCATTCTATCTTTTTTAACTACAGCACAAATAAAGTCCTATTCACTGACTCACCCATTACCTGACGACCCATATCTGCACCTTTTGAACACATAAAGGAAACTGAAGGACACTGGAGCACTTCAGTATCTCCTTTAAGAAGATTAGAGGGATGGACTCTCCAGTAAAAAGACTCTTCAATGCAGGCAGCAGAGCACTGCTTGCCGTCTGAAAGAGACCTTTTGTAGGCCTTCAGAGAAGTGTAACGCCCAGGCAGTGAAGCAGGAAGGGGTGTTAGTCTGAGCCCATGTTTACTCTTGCTTCTCTGGGCCTCTCAGTGCAAAGCTGAGAAACAGCTATTTAGGGAGGAGAAAAGGGGTCACGTAACCTCAAAGTGGCAGGATCTGATTTGACCATATTAGTCTTCCTCTCATGGCGGGCGTGAACCCTTCTTGGCCTGCTTCACTGAGCCTGAACATTTGTCCAGCTGATCCACATGCCCATCCTGCAAAAACGAATACAAGGGTATGAAAGAAGATTAGATGGCGAGTAGGCCTGTTGTGCACGTTGGGACACTGTTATCAAATTTAAACCAGATGCACTCCACCTATAATGCAGAGAGCAGCTTTTAAAAATGCAGTATAGTGCATTGGCAGTAAAAGTTGTTTCAGTTTGTTATTTTAGCTGTGGAAAGGAAGCCACATTTCCACCTTGTCTGTTCTTCCTTCCTTGTCCAGGTCACCCTGATCCATCCTTTACAGGGGAGGAGTGGAGAGGACATAAGAGAGGAAAGGGGACAGAGAGAGAACAGTTTAGTTTAAAGCCATCTCCTTTAAAGTTCACACTGTGTTTAAGGCTATATGATGGAGTGCTTTGGTATTGCAGAAGAAATTAATCAGTTACTACCAGTCAAGAAGAATCTGTAACATCACTGCCTGGGATACAGGCCTACAAAAGCTGCATTGTCTGCAAACTTTAGTATTTTGCCTGAAGGATCTCTGAAGCTCTGGCTAATAATTTGCCCTTTTGCCTGAGAATAGCCTACACATTGTATATGTTTTAAGTTTTCTTCAAATTTAAAAGGAATACTGTAGTGTTTTTCAACATAGTCTCTCTCTACCACATCTGTAGTGTATGTGTGATTGCTACAGACAATAATTTCAAAACATTTCCCTGTACTGAGGAAAGAAACCTGCTTACTCAAAATTCAGCTGTTGGGGGAAGACAATTAACTTTTATGCAAAACACACATTTTTGGAGAACATTTTCATGAATTCTTTTGTCAAAGGTATTTGTAAATTAAGCTCTAAATTTGTATAATTCATCTTTTCAGAAATGGAATTACTTTTTAGAGGGAAGAATTTGGGGTTGAGTGGGTTTGATTGCTCATGGGAACCTTAGTGAAAGCCTAAATAAAAAGTAAATAATGGAAAGTTGGATAAAACTACATTAGAACAGCTTTATAGTTATATAGTGGTGTATTTTAAACATTTATTGATGGAGTTTAAGAACTGCCCTTAGACTACCATTATAAGTTAATTTTAAATCAACAGATTTTCTGTTCTTTTCTCAGTA
>JAOUQW010000042.1:12749389-12771122 GCA_028565825.1 Olivaichthys viedmensis | reverse complement strand
TGGTAGTCTAAGGGCAGTTCTTAAACTCCATCAATAAATGTTTAAAATACACCACTATATAACTATAAAGCTGTTCTTTTCTCAGTACTGGGAATCGTGTCGGAATTCTTTCACATACGTTACAGATGTGGTAGATAGTGATTAAGTTGAAAAACGCTGGAGTATTTCTTTAAACACCACTCACTAGTTGATTGCCCTAACTCCCTTTATGGCAGTTTATATCAGTACCAAAGATTAAATTTTTTAGCTATGTGGCTTTATTCTTAGCTTTATGTGGTTGATATATTACTTTTTAACTTTTTAAAGGAGCTTTGCCTCAGTGTAATTTGTTGCAATTGGATGTTCATGTGTTTTACAAGCTGTTTTAATCTAGTTCACTGGTTGCAGCGCTCATATATCCTATTACATACATTGGACCCAATTTCTTGTGATATTTTTGCCCAACTGGTACCCTCTTCAGCCAGCCAGAAGCTGGGAAGCCTTTTATCAGAGCAGAGGAAGGCTTTTATCAGGGGAGGCATGCTTATTACACAAGCCGACAGCTGGACTAGAGGGCTACATTACACTGTTTAATGACTGCATATGCCCCCCACACGCAATGAATGAACACACACTCAAACACACCGCATCAGAGTCTTCAGCTGCTGGAGTTGCCTTGACTATGCCTGGCTATGCATTGCATTTATTTATGGCAAAGAAACCATTCTTTTAGCATACACTATCAAACTAAAGATTACATACTCTGTCTTTTTTACACCTGATTCAATTACTCTGTAATTGGTATATGTGTGGCATCTATAACACCGAATTTGAGGTAATCTAGCATAATAATGTTAGCTCAAAGAAAAAATGTTCTATGTGTAGTTGGGTTAGTGTCTGAGGGAACTATCAGTGGGGCTATAGAGGAGAACAGGTTTGAACAAGTCAGAAGGAGAAGATGGCTCAGGAGATCAGCACGTAAGATCATACCGATCACACTAACATAGGTGCCACAGTGCACCTTCACATGCTCCTCATCCTCCAACCATCTGGTATGCCCCTCACTGAAGACAGGAAACGGGGATCATAAGTGCAATAGATTAATAATATTGAGCTCCCTAATCCAGTGCCCAGAGACCACCAGACCACAATTTCATTCTGTTCCGGCTCAAAACAAACTTAAGGTAGGTAATTAAGGGCTGTAGAGTGGTAATTACCTTGCTCAGCTATAGTAGGAGCTGGAACAGAGCAAAAATGCGAACTGGCCGATTGTCTTGGATGACTGGATTAGGAACAACTTTTTAATTAAAGACGTTGAAAGAAGAGGCTTTATTTCTTCACCATTAATTATCTGATATTGTGGATGCTCTATTACAACAGGGTATTAACATTTTTAAAGCACATCCTGGATTTAACTCGTTTTTGATGTGCTCATGTGTGTGTATGTTGTGTTGTAGGTGGGATGGTCTCCAGTACAGTTAAGATAAGAAATCTGTGTAAGTTCTGCGATGTGCAGCTCTCCACCTGTAATGGCTCTGGTACATGCAAGGTCAACTGCAGCATTACCTCTATCTGCGAAGAAACTGATGAGGTCTGTGTGGCAATCTGGTACGTCACTGCTACTGTTTTTGTTTTTTTCTCACATGCAGCCTGTGTTACAGTGCATTATAGCTAGAGTTGACAGATCAGATTCAAATCAATGATTCAGTAAATTATTTGATTTTGTTTCTGAGAAGTAATAAGTTAAAGAAATAGCTCAGGTCAGAGGAATATTCAGGATTTGACAGGTTTATTAGGCTTGCGCAGGTGTGGAAACATTCTAGGTTGTTTATACTAAGTAGCAGGAAGTATACTCTTTATATAATAATCACTTTAATCACTGTCTGTGTGTGTGTGTGTGTGTGTGTGTGTGTGGCCCATTCCTTCAGGAGGAAAAATGAGCATAACAACACAATTGAGACAGTGTGTCACCCACCGTCCAAGCCTCTGCATGGCATTTTGCTGAACGACTACAACAGCACCACGTGTGAGATGAAGGAGCAGAAGACTGACAGTGGTCTGCTCTACATCTGTTCCTGCACCGAGGAAGAGTGCAACGAGAACCTGATTTTCCCTCATAGTGAGTTTCATCTCAATTATTTTATCCCTTCATCTCTCAGTTTTATTGTTTCCATCCACTGTTTGCCCCCAAACTGTTATTAGGCTTTGTTGTATGCACTTCTTTTACACATGAGAACATAAGGCAGTAAGGTAAGCGTGTGTCTGTAGGAGTGTGCTTTGAAATGAGTCATAACACCCTGTGTTGCAGTGGTGTGTTTTACAATGACAGGTTTGTAGGAGTACAAGAGCGCTTGACTTTATATGCAGATTTGCTCTCATCTATAGTTCTGTAGCTGGAAACACATCTATAGTTTCTGTTGTCGAATTACATGCCACATCAAGCAATTTATTATTCAATATAGAAAGAAATATGGTCTTTAACACATGTTTTGGGTGACTGGAAACTTATATATAAGCATATATGAACATCCTTAGTTAGAATGATATATAAGGGTTTAGCTCAGAGTATATAAAACCTGAAGACAGTCATAATACTCTACACCAACTGTACTTTAGTTAGCAGTGCTTTGCCTGCTCGAGACAGACTACAGTGCTGGCTCTGGTTGTGTGGCGAGGCAGGCAGCAGAGGATCCCAGACGTGTGGTTTCCTGTCTCTTTAACTCAAAACAGAGACAACACAACCACATAGCAAAACAGCTGGGTGCACTGAGCATGCTCTGAATTAATACTCGTTCGTGTTAGAAGGCCTGTGGAGGTGCATGCACCATTTGTTGCATTCCTAGTACTTTCTTCATGGTCCTAAAAGTATAAAAACATAAACATACCTGGTAATAGATAGCCTCAATATAAAGCTTATAGTGCTGTACATTAAACATAGACTTCCATTGCTCTTCTGAGGTGTGTAAAGTGTGAAATGTGTGAGAAGGCAGTCCATGCTTCTGAGGAGGAGGCCACAGTCCGTCCCTTAGTAAACACGTGTTGCAGGAAGTCCATGTTTACTCACTGGAAAGGAAGCACAAATTCCTTACTCTGAAATGTCTGGCATTATTTGCCCGGTCATATCAAATTTGTGACATAAAGCGAAACTGAGATATGAAGTCTGCGCTTTTGCATCATCAAAACATTGCAGCCGCGAATACCTAAGTGCCTACGTGCCAGTTACAGGAAGACAGAGTGCCTAACAGACTGTCGGAGAACAAGAGAAGAATATTAAAGACTCATATGGACTGAGAAATGCTGCTGGCTGTGCTTTTTGAAACAACCAAGCCTTGATTCATTATGTTTCTGAATGACAGTCGAGGACAGCACAAACAGATCTGGCTCTAAATTCAAAAACAGATGGTTATCACTAAAAGAACCACAAGCCTGTACTACTGTTTTCTTCTTTAAAGTAGTAGCTGGATTAGCATTCTACCAAATGTACATGCGTTTCTAATAAGCAACTCATAAAGCTTGTCAGAGAGCATATGTTGCTCTTTGCAGCGTGAGTTGCACACGTTTTTTTCTGTTTTTGAAGTTGTAAAATTGATCGCCTCAGTACAGAGAGTGACAAATGTACTGTGTACTGCAGCAGCTCTCTTGATTCATAAGCTGTTGGAAGCATCTCTGGACCCCCTTGTCACATGACAAGTTTCACACTTTTTAGCGCATGTGGTCGCAGTGACAGACTGTTGCTGTGTAATACATTTTACACTGGTAATTTTTATTATGTTGTTCATAGTCTCTGCACATTGTTTTTTCTTCTTTATTTGCACTTTGTTTTGTTTTTTCTCCTTAAGTCATATAGCTTTTTCAGGTTTTGTTTTTTCTCTGCTTCCACATTTGGTAGACTCTACAAGATTTTTTATAGATCTCACTTTGCATTCTGCAGGAAATATGAGACTATTCAGAGACCCCAACGAGAGACCCATGATATTCCTCACCTCTCGGGTCCCTGGACATCTATTTTGTCTTTATATTGCTCTTCCAAAAAGTTCAAGGTAGCAACAGTTGGAAATCGCAGAAAAGGGAGAAGGAACTCCTCAAAATATGTCATTCTTACTAACTACAATTTCCGAGTCTGATTTTGAGGTTGGATTGTTCACCCTCAGTTGATCCTTTATCACTGGTTATTTTTGAGAAAAAGGAGAAGAAAAGCTGTCTGTCTGACAGGTCTAGTCTGGGATGATTTTTCTTTCTTCCCCCACACTATGGAATCCAGAGCAGATGCTCTAAAGACAGGTATGAGTCATTGTTGGCCTGGGAGAGAGAATGAGAGAGAGAGAGAGAGAGAGAGAGAGAGGGACTCTGACTAAAAGAGCGATAAACACTTTTATGGCACTAGGCATGCTGTGAAACGGAGTTGTAACCATAACAAACAAATAACAATGACCCCAACACTTTACTATGCATGTTACCAATCCTAGTCTGACAAAACCGTCACACGCCTCTCCAAACAGGAGGATGTAAATTACATTAAATTGCACATCTGGCAATAAGATTGTGATATCTTGGTATGTACATGTTTCAACAGAAGCCATACATTCACTTAGAATTTGCAGCACTAAGTGCAAGTATTTGAATTGAATTTGATTATTTATCTGTGTGGTAGTTTGAAGAATTTTTTAGACACAAACAGTTGTCTTCAACTTAAGGGTGTGGAAGTTAACATTCTCCTTTGGCCATTTGTCCACCCAGCTTTCACATGAAATCATGTCATATTATTTAGTTTTTAATGACAGTTTTTCAATGTCACATTGTATCCTGTCTGTGTTGTTATGTTGTTGTGTGATTCAGCACCCATTGAAATGTTGAAGCAATTAGACTCTATTTGACTAACCTGTGAGTCAGGGGCTTTGGAGAACATAAGCTTCTTACTGCCTGTTATAAAGAGCTTGGCACACACATACACAAACACAGTGATGTGTTCAATTATATGTTCTGAGAAAAGTAGTTAATAATCTCACAGCTCAAAACAGCTGTGAGTTATTTTGATTGTGCGGGGGAAAAAAATTGATATTTCATTCCATATAGCAAGTATAAATCTGTAGATTTCAGTCTGCATGCGTAGCTCTTGTCTTGTCTTCTATTGTCATGTTAAATGTTCCAGAGCTGGGTATATATTTTAGAGCGTTTCATGTACATGCCTTAGTGGTAGTTGTGCTTAATGTGTGTGTGTGATGGAAAAATGTAGACAGGCTGAGCTTTTTTACCCCACTCTGTGCCCCTTATAGCTGGCAGTAGTCTGTCTCTGCCTCCAGACTCAACCTGCAATGTTCGGGGTGCTTTGCCAAACCTCAGGTTGGCAGGAAGTCAGGGTGGCATGGTAAATTTCCTTGAAGGTTGTAGACAGTATCTCAGAACAGAGTCTCATTGTATAACCTTTTTCCTCATGTCTCTCTCAGAAACACAAACTAAATGTGAAATTTAGCATCTTTTTAGCATTTAGCATTCTAAGTATCTCAGCTTTACAACGTTTGGTTAATTTCATACCATACAGTAACTGGAGATATTGAGATTGTAGGTGTCGTGTTGCAAAATAGGAAATTGACTGGTGTTGAATAAGCTGACTGTCAAAACTTATTACCTTGCTTTCCCCCAAGCTTTGCCACCGGGCACCACAGACAACGAGGTGATGTTAGTGATCTTGATCAGCCTGCTGCCCCTGCTGGTCCTGGCCATGGTAGTTGTGGCGTGCTTCTACTGGTACCGCATTCACCGGCGCCGCAAGCTCAGCGAGTGGGATACCAAGAAACCCTCAAAACGGAAAGGTCCACTGGACTGCAGTGATGCATGCGCCATCATGATGGATGACGATCGCTCGGACAGCAGCTCCACGCACGCCAACAGTCTCAACCACAACACGGAACCACTGCCCATTGAGCTGGACATGCAGGTGGGCAAGGGTCGATTTGCAGAAGTCTATCGAGCCAAGCTGAGGCAGAGCTCATCTCAGCAGTTTGAGACGGTGGCCGTGAAGATCTTCCCATGCGAAGAGTACGCCTCATGGAAGAACGAGAAAGATGTCTTCTCTGACATCGACCTGAAACATGAAAACGTGCTGCACTTCCTCACCGCTGAAGAGAGGAAAGCTGAGAGGCAGTTCTGGCTGATCACAGCCTACCATCCTCGTGGGAATCTGCAGGACTACCTCACTCGGCACCTGATAAGCTGGGAGGACCTGAGGAGGCTTGGCAGCTCATTGGCATGCGGCGTTGCCCATCTCCACAGTGAGCGCACACTCTGCGGGAGGCCCAAAGTGCCCATCGTCCACCGAGACATCAAGAGCTCCAACATCCTAGTTAAGAACGACCTCACATGCTGCCTGTGTGACTTCGGCCTGGGCTTACGACTGGACAATTCCTTATCTGTGGACGACCTGGCCAACAGTGGACAGGTAAAGTTGTGTTTACCTCATGGATCAGGAAAGAGCACCTTTAGATCTGGGAGCAAATGAACGCAAATGCAGGAAAATGCAAATATCTGAATTGAATAGAACTTTCATATATCATATGAATTGAAGTTTATGCAAATATAACAGTTAACTTTGAACAACTAATTTCCTATTAATTTTCCATGTTATGACAAGAATTTTATATAATCTGGTGAATTCATTCCTTTATATGAATTTGTCCTGTAAATGTAAATGCGTAGTTTTATATATTTGCCTGCTAAATCTGCCTGTTTTGGGGAATATCAAGCAAGAGTGTTAAGCCTATGGCCATAACATGGAAAATTCAACTAGATTTTAGATAGATAGATATACTGTAGTTCACTTTCAGAATTGCTGAAAGATGTTACTGGAATCAACCCCTATGGTGCTAGAAGATATAAAGCTGCACTTATTTCCTCACTCACCCATTGTCAGCACTGTTGGCATTGGTGTGTGCTGCACTGCTGTGTTGCCTAGCTAAAACAGACTTGATTGCAGACACCGTGAGCATGTGAGAGTTAGGGCAGGATTGTGTTTGGACTTGCAGGGAAAGTCCCCTCGAGCATCTTTGCTCTTCGATTTGTGTGTGACCTTTGTTCTTTGTGTTTTCTCTGATTTATGATTCACAGACTGAAAATGCAAAGACAAGAGGTGTTGAGTGAATGAGTAAATAAGTCACTTCCTGTGAAGATTTTCTAACCATGCTGCCCAGCTCTCTCTATACTCAGAATTCTTTAACATACCAAGTGCCACAAAGTTGTTGCCACTCTTTTATGTCACGGTTTGATTTTGGACTTTTAAATAGACATCAAAGCATAAACACAATACGAGCTTCATCTGAAGACTCAGTTCACTGTACTCAGTATGGCGAGTGTTATGAGAGTGTTATGAATTCAAAATGTAGTCGCTTAGTGATCAGATAATGCAGCATCCACAGATTGGAGATCTGAGTCAATGCATCTTAAATGTCGTTGCGATAACTCCTGAAGTCCAAGATCAAGATCAAAGCTCTTGCAGAGTTTAGACTACAAAGAGAAAGCAATCTAATGACCTGTGACTCTGTATTGTCTCATTGCAGGTTGGAACAGCCAGGTATATGGCGCCAGAGGTGCTCGAGTCCAGAATCAATCTGGAGAACATCGAGTCCTTTAAGCAGACGGATGTCTACTCCATGGCTCTAGTGCTGTGGGAGATTACTTCCAGGTGTAACGCTATTGGAGGTGAGCTTGCTCATAGCACCACACCCCCACCAGCCAAATAACAGGGTAGCAAGACAGTACCAAACACATAGGTTCTATTTGTGTCTGTTCTATTCATGGTACTTTATGGATAAAAAAGAGACCTTGTTGAAGTACAGTCTCGTGTCAGTATTTCTAATCCCCTTTAAAATAATGGAGTTCTATTTCCATGGAGACGGCGGTTGCCCCTTAAGGAGAGATTGGATAAAAATAGGTTAGCTATTTCTCCCATTAGTCTGTGGCATTTTGTTTTGCCACTGCGGCCAGGCTATTGTCCCAGAGCTGTGCACGGAAAGCCCAATGCGGCCCAAACGCGGTTTTGACCGATTTGCTGCTTCCTGTTATTTGGAAGCCTCTCAATATAACTCCAAAGTAGAACATAGTAGCCATACTGTTCGCTCTGCTGCCAGAATGTAAGGAATGTGTAGAATGTCAAACGGACCACCAGAGCGCTTACCCTTCATTGGGCAGGTGGCGAAAAAAATGCTTGTAGGTTTCTTGAGGGTCAGTGTGTATGTGTGTTGTAATGTGATCTGTAAAAAAAAAAAAAATTGTATTATCCGTAGTAGTGAAATACTATGTTCTATGTGGAGGTCTGTAGCTCAGTAGTCTCAGCCTCAGACACTCCACCCACAGGGCCACGGACCGTCTGATATATTTTGTACACTTTTCTAGGCCACAAGTTTTAGGATTTTGAAGGTTGCAAGGTTGATTGGCTCTCTGCACTTCCGTGTATACGCAGTTTCCCACAGGAAAATAAACTTTTGAACACTGATAAAATTAGCTTTTTGGAGCAAGATATAGTCACTGGATTAAAAAAAGTTCACTGTATCCTGTCTTTTAAAGTTATTCGATTGTTTTGTTTAAAACAGTCAGTGGTGAGCAAACGAGATATCCTAGCATGTTTGTTGATGGGCTACAGGAAAAGCTCTGTGGTTGGTCATTTGCAATGTCAGTTAAATGTCCTCTTTCTGTGAACATAGGCGGTTCTTGGTCCTGTTTAGTGATGAAAAGTACCAGACTCTCTACCGAATGAATGAAGTCTGTCTTGCGAGACTGGTAGCTCAGTAGCATTCAAGGGCTACAGAAGTTTGTAGCACTCAAGGGCTCAGGTTATAGTATTCAGGGTATGGGTTCTGTGTTGGTGATGTAGGCAATGTGGCAAAAAATATCACATCACAATACTTCAAGACATTTTCATGATATATGATCTATATCAAAATGTTTAGGTTTGCAAACAGAGTGCCAGCAAAACAGTAGTGCCACATTTAACCCCTTCAACTCCTAGGATCCATCAGTAGGTCCAGACTTACATTCCTCACTCTTGTAACTACATAGCTTTCCTAGTATTTTTTTACTGCATTTTAACATCCATTAACATTAACAGCTACTTGCTACTGTGAGTAACAGTGGAGTTGTTCAGTGTTATAAACAAACTGACGATACCCACAATATCTCTGAAAAGTGACATATTGTGACATAATTTATAGGGATGTTGATATTGTATCATTATAACACCCAGCCCTAGTTGGTGATAGCTATTTTAATGAGCCTTGTGCACACTGTTCTGTGTGTGCATGGGTGTATGTGTGGTGTCAAGCATACTGTCAAAGCATGGGGTTTGTGTTACGCACATGCACCAGCATGCCTCATCTATGATTGAGAGGATCATCAGGAGGCTCATTGCCTTTCTCCTACAGGCTTATCTGCAGAACTTGAGACATTTCCAGACAGACTGAATGTCACATTCCAGCCCAGCTTGCTGCACCAATGTAGCAGTAATCATGAGGACCTACCCAGAGTCTGGTCTTTTGTCTCCGACCACCAGAATTCACTAGAGATGGAGACAGCACAGGCAATAAGGGATTCATGAAAAAGTCTTATTGTGCTCTGGCTCACTGTGTTGTTGTTAGCATGTCCTAAATTAGCATGGGGTGCGGCCCTGGTTGGAACGGCGTAGAGTAGAGTGGAGAGCTGAGAGGCAGCCAGTCTAAGTATCACTTCCACTCCTACCCCCTCTGATAGAGGGATGGGGGGCATAGCAGCTGTGTGGCAAGTGGCAGAACTCCATATGTCCAGACCATCCATCACTACAGGTTTCATATTCACTGCAGGCTTGTTTTCTCTCACACGCATACATATTCACAGTTCTCCAGTCATGCAACATTGTTGCTGCCCCTTTATTGCTCTGTAGGTCAGGACATCTACTTCTGCCTCTACAGACTGGCTGCCCTGCTCTCAGATAGATTTAAACCTTGTTTTTTTTTACAGTCTTTACCAGATGCAGAGTGAGACAGGCAGGTCTGTGGAGGTTTCAGACAGATAATCTGAAAAGGAAAAGGCTGTTAAAAAGCACTTTTCTGGAACGCTCTGCTAATGCGGACTGACTCGGCCTGGAGAGGGAGGCCTCGGCGCATGGGACATCTGTTACCAAAACCGCGGCATTCCTCACATAGCGAGCACACTCACGTCAATCAGGCCACAGCCCCCAGAGCAGACAGACAGCAGAGGGAGAACTGAGAGGTTCTGTTCACGTGCCACTCTGAAACACTCAGACTGATGCCTTTCAGGTGTGAGACTGACAAATCATCCCGGCACACTGTACACAAGGCAGGTTATTGTGTGGGTTGTAAGATTCTTCCATATTACCTTCTCCAGTTTTTAGCCAAGAGCCTAACGGGGACAGCAGGAATAGTAGTTAATGGGGTAGGACTGTTTTGTTTTAGAATTGAAACAGGGGAAGTCCACTTGTCAAAAACAGGATGTGTGCACATGTGGAGTCAGCTACTCTGCGGGGGCCCAATCACAGCCCTGCACTTCCTGTCCCAGACGCCATGCTGGTCTAGCCTCTTCCTGTGGGCCTGTAGAGCAGGGCAGAACCACATAACATACCCTCCATTCTCTTACTAAGTAACTCTCCCTTAAAAAAAAACTCCAAAGTAAACTCACTCATCCACTTACATTTGTGGGAATGGATTTTGGCTAGTATTGTAATAGCAGACATTCCCACTATTCTATTATAGCCTTTTTTTCTTCAGATTTTTCCTTAGTCTTGCACTCTGTGCGTGAGTGCCAATCCTGGCAGCTTGTGTGTGTGTGTGTGTGTGTGTGTGTGTGTGTGTGTGGATGGGAGAGAGTTATAAGACAAAGCTGTTGTGAGTTATAGCACAGCTGCTATGAGCTCCATTTCACAGAGTTTGGAAAATTACCCTGGAATATTGTTGTGTGTGCTCTCTCTGGCACAGTCCAGTCATTATCCCATATTTCCCCCAATTTGTTCTCATAAGGAAAACAAACAACACAGCATTATAATTTCTCTTTATTGTTGGCACTCTGCTGGGTTAGTTGATCGCTCCAATGTTGTTTGCTTTCCAGTGTAAAAAGAGGTGCCAAACAAATATTTCTTTAGGAGAGTTCCGGCGGTACTGTTTTCCAACTCTCAGCGTTTCTCACAGAGCCCCTGAGAACACTTCAGATCCAACATGTATAAAAATTCACTTTTTCCTGTAGAGAGTGAGTGATTAATTGTGTGCGCGTGTGTATGTGTGTGTTTCAGAGGTAAAAGATTATGAACCACCATTTGGCTCTAAAGTGCGAGAGCACCCCTGTGTGGAGAGCATGAAGGACAACGTGCTCCGAGACCGGGGCCGGCCTGAGATCCCCAGCGGCTGGATGAAGCACCCGGTAAGACAACAGCATCGAGTTACAGCCACACTACAGTTCACTGATGGCTGATGGAGAGAAACTAACGGAGTTATTCTAAAAAAGGCTGATCACAAACAACAACTCATAGGACATATCGTAGCATAAACAATGGTAACACTTAATTTGGATAGTCCACTTTAAACACTCTAAAAACAGTCAACAAACCATTTATACACTGTCATAAACCAGCCTATTAACTGATTCTCAACATGTCAAAAGTTTACGGTTGTTGATGTTTAGTAGATAATCTATAGACTATCAGCTTGTCAGTTTGATAGTCTACCGAGTGTCTACTAAAAGTTGGTTGACACTACAAAGTGATAGTACGTATATAAATATTAATCAACAGAACACACTTTTATGCAGTTCATATTATATTTTTTTGCATACTTAGTTTAAAAAAAAGTGGACTCTCTTGATTAAATATATGACATGTTAAAAGATAAGCATCTGTTGACATGTTATTGAGAATCAGTTGACAGACAGGTTTGATGACAGTCTGTAGATGATTTGTTGACTGCAGAGTGTCTAAAGTGGACTATCCAAATAGTCCTACCAGAAAAAAACAGACCAAGAACCAAACTTGGCTGTCTATTGTGCGAGTCTACTCTGACAATAAACAAATCGTAATTGTGCTGATTTAGGGCCCTATTTTCGTGAGCATAACGCAAACGCAAAAATAAGGCTTAAGATTGCAGCGTATTTTTGGTATTTTCATGACAATAGGTTACAATCAGTGGTTTCAATCACGCTGCTAGAATGAATACATTATCAAGAGTTGTGGTTAGGCGTGCTGATCCAACATCGAATCGAATCAAATCGAATCAGCTCCTCTAATTCCTTTTAAATACCGAGTGTGCACAGTGCAGCTCAATGAAATTTTCATAGTGACAAATACAATTTGATTTCACTTATAGATAAGAAATAACCGGCTGGCTGACGGCACTTAAACAAACAAGTTTTCTGTCTCATGTACTTTTGTGGGTGTTCTCTAACATGTGTGAGCCTCTAATACAATGTTTTTATTGGATAATTCCTCCTCTCTGTGATGACAATAAATTCGGCAATAAATTTAATTCGTTTTGTTAGATGTTTTATTGATTCTTTTAATGTAGCGTGAGTAATGACACCTGTAATGTACAACTAAGGTTAATTGTTCTTATATGTTACAAATAATTTAGTTGTATTTAGTTAGTATTTGGGTTCAGTAGCCTATTTGTGTTGAAGTGGGGTGACATGAATAGTGTACATCCACAAAGAAATGGGACGGGACTTTTAGGCTTTTGCTTGAAGACCCTCTGTGCTAAAAGAGGGTCCCGAAAGGCAATAACCCAAATTTGATTTCCTGCAGGGTGTGGCCTTGGTGTGCGCCACCATCAACGAGTGCTGGGACCAGGACCCAGAGGCTCGGCTCACGGCGCAGTGTGTGGCCGAGCGCTTCAAGGAGATGAACGACGATCTGGACAAGCTGTCCACCCGCAGCAGCTCTGAGGAGAAGATTCCAGAGGACTGCTCAGTGAGCGTCAGCGACGACAAATGAGACAGAGGGAGAGGGAGCCCATTTACAGCCACTCTGGACTGGGAGAGTGTTTATCTCCGTGTCATTTGTGCTCACCTCATGTGATACCTAAAGAAGAGCCTCTCCCTCCAAACAAACAGTGGAAACTGGAATACATTCAGTATGCTACAAACAACGTGTGCTTGTGTGTGCGGGTGTGTATCAAAGGCCTTGGGGCACGGGCCACAGGGAAATGAAGTACCTTAAAGCTTTAGATGTGTCTCATAACCAAAGAGTTAATGCACTTTATCAGATTGTCTATGCATATGTAACAGTAAGGAAGCACTGGTGGCTTTATGGCAAGAGGATGTGGCTGGTGGTTCACTCCTCACAGCTCACTGAAGCTCAGATAGAACATTACCTGAGCATGTATCAATAAGAGATTATATGACATGTACAGATCAATTGAGCACTGTCTGTTTTTATTAAGGGGTGTGTGTGTGTGTGTGTGTGTGTGTGTGTCCATTAATGTGTGAAAGCATGTTTGACTCCATGTGTATAAATGAATGTGGTGTGTTTGGCATTGCATTAACAAAGATTTTTATTTTACTCATTTGCCAAAGAAAAGAAGCGCAGTGTAAATATGAACATTAAGTGTAAAATCATACTACAACATTGAAAAAGGGAATAGGACCCTGCATCTAATGTTCTATCAAAGACAGTATTTTGGTAAAGCATTTCCAAAGGTGTAACTTTATACATAATCAGGAAAACAGCAATATGTGCCATTCTTTTTGGGGGTTTTTAATGCAATATATTGTAAATCTAAATAAATAAATTTGTTTACAGTGTTTACTCTAATAATGATCGTTGTCTTTTCATTTCTGGGGGATTTATGGCATTTTATGTTCTGGTATCGTTCTTTTTTTTTGACCTTCCACTGAAATGTACAACACTAGCAGATAGTATAGAATATTAAGTTACTGTAACCCTTTGTCTTTAATCATCAATATTACTATCATTATCTATCTCAGATTTATATTTTCACTCTCAGCCTGAGAAAGTTGTCAACTTTCATTTCCTACCTCTTAAAAAAAAGATGATTGACATATTTATTAGTTGCGACACTGCTTAAGGGCCTGATGAGTTTTCCTGATGAGTCTTAGAGAACATTGCATTCTTAGTAGTCAACCACTTACTGACACTTATGAAAATGTACTGACAAAAACATATTATCTCTGTTCTGGGAAACAAGCCTGTTAACAGAACGTCAAACTTATTTGACACCTATTTTGCTCCTGCCAGTGATTATGCGTTAATCCCCACTTTCTTTTGCTGTGTGAAAGTTTTGATAAATCGTCATGAACAGCAGTACCATCACACCATGTGTAATGATTAGAAGAGCCTATCCTTTACTTTGGGAGTCTGAAGGCATGCAGGAGGGTGTGCAAAGTGGCTGAGAGAAGCAGCAGGCGAATGGCCATCTAATTGAGCTTAATAACCTCTTCTTTACACTGCGTCTCTTGAGGCGTGAGCATGTTTGGAGAGAGCTTTCTGCTCGGACTCAGCAGCAGTTAGGCTGGGCTTTGTTGAACAGACGGTCCCACAACCAGAATATCAGATTGAACACCGGGTCCCTCAGACAGACACTGTCTGACCCTAGAATAGCTACAAATTCACCAAGTTTCTCTCGCACTCCTCCTGCTCTCTCTCTCTCTCTCTCTCTCTCTCTCTCTCTCTCCTCCACCCAGCCGCCATTGTTTCTCTACTATTTCAGGTCTAAACCACTGTAGTTTTGTCTGGAGGAATAACCATGGGTAAACTGGCATCTGTAAATAGCTCTTTGTGGATATAATCTCAGAATAGCCTTCATAGAGTGTGTCTTGGCATTTCTACACGGTGCTGGTCTAAAGTGGACTAGGCTGACCAGAGCAGAGCACTGCATTTCTGCATTACTGTATTTCTGTGTTGGGTGGAGAGCAAGAAAACATTGCGCATGTTTCTTCACTGCAATTGCCGGGGTGATATACAAAAGAATAACTTGAAAAATTTGTCATGGAAAGAAAAACATTTTGTCAGAAAGAAACAGTTAGCCCGTAATTCAAACAGGAAACTTTCAAAGAACACATTTTAATTCGACTGATTAAAGGAATACTCCAGCGTTTTTCAATCTAATCTTAATCTGCCCCATCTATAGCGTATGTGCGATTACCATGGATAAGAATTTCAATACATTTCCCTGTACTGAGAAAAGAATGGAAAACCTGTTTACTCCAAAATCACTTATAATGGAAGTCTAAGGGCAGTGTTGGGGCAGACAATAAACTTTTATGTAAAACACATGTTTTTTTTATAGAATAGTATCATGAATTCTTCAGTCAAAGATATTTGTAAATTAGGCTCTAAATCTGTATGATTAGTTCTTTCAAATGGAAGATTTTGTGGTAACACGTTAGCTGCATAGTTGTGTTGGTCTAATCATGAAAGCATAAGTAACCAGAATGGCTTTTTACTGTATTGTTCCAGTGTTGGAAAGTTGGATAAAACTACATAACAGTGGTTACTACATTGGTAAGAATTTCTCTCATGTCTCTCTCATCCTAAGACCTTTCTTGTTAGTGTTGTCATTTTGAATTTGAGTTGTATAGTTGCATATTTAAACCATTTATTGACAGAATTCCCCAAATGCCTGTAGACTTCCATTATAAGCAAGTTTTGAGTCAATGGATTTTCTGTTCTTTTTCAGTACAGGGAAATGTGTTAGAATTCTAGTCTGTGGTAATCACACATACACTACAGATACTGTGGGTAGAGTTTAGGTTGGGAAAAAATGCTGGCATATAATTTCTAGATAAGAGATGTATAAATTGACTCCTGTTAGTTAAATGCTTTTTTCATATACTGATAAGTCTTTATTCCAAATTTATGCTCAAGGATTTTGTGAAAAAAGAAAATCACTCCAATATCCAAATCATCAAATCAATTATTATTAAAAATAAATAAATAAATAAATAAAAATCACAAAACTAAGAATCAACACTACAATTCAGAGACAGCACTAAGAGACCTGATACCATAACACAATGGAACTGAGATCCGCATGCTTGTGTTCAGTGCTTTATTCTAAGAGCTCACCTTCTAAGTGTGAGTGGGGCAGGTAAACTCAGTATTCACAGGTTTTTCCCCAGAGTGTGAATCTCGTCCAAGAGAGGGCCTATGTCCTGCAGGCTTAGCCGCAGGCTGATGATGAAGTTGACCTTTTTTCTGTGCCGCTGGTAGGCCAACACAATAGAGCTGTGTTTCCTCGTACGCTTTGTGATCAACAGCTCCACCTGGGTGCAAACAATGTTCAAACAGATCAATTATACACCAAGGAGGAACAATGGAGCATGATGGTGTATCTGCAGTATTCTGTAGTACACTAGAAATATTTGTGCAAGCTCTCTCACTCCCACACACTTTTTTTTTCTTTCTCATTTAATAGTCTTTGTTAAGGGCCAACTTTCTCCAAATCAGTCTGTGGTGCTGTTCAGTGTGGAGCAGCAGAGACAGCACTTGTTATAACTAAGCTCGCATTCTGCCAAACCCAAGCACTAAATATAACCTTTGTTTGCAACAGCCCAGAGATGTGGTCAACAAATTTGTTAAAGGCTTATCTTTTAAGAGGCCTCCTTGTAACTGCTATAGATATTTCAGGCGTTTAGAAAAACTGGTTCATTTAGTCTGAGTGCTCCCCATTGGTCACCAAAGCAGTAAATAAGAGCAATCTTGCATTACAAGGTTGACGTGACAAAAAATCTTATTTTCGCCTAAATGAGACACGCCTGTTCTTTTTCAGAGTTGTGAGAACACACTTTTCTTTGAGATATATGCCCATGCAGCCATAGAGAGGTCAGATCGGAATTGTCCTCACCATTTCTATATGTTAACCGTTTTCTGTTCCTGCTTAGCGAATTAACTCCCCCCCCCCCCAGAATTCTGGACCTTCTGGCATGTTCATGTACCAGAAGCAGACATTAATATACTCAGGCTGAAGGAAAAAGGAACAACATTCCTGTCTGTAAATGTAAATAACCTGGCTGATTGAACGTATGGGTGTGGTGTGGACATTTCATTCATTTTCAATAGAGCCTTGTTCTGCCAGCATATCTGACCTGCATTAGAAAGCGAAATTCTTTTCTCCTTTTGACTTCTTCAGCCAAGTGGAAAGAGCAGGCATTGGAATAAATGGGTAATGCTTCACACCACTAGAGGGAGGTGTCACCAAAGCAGTGCGACATGGGAACGCTTGATGCTTACTTTACAGATGCATGATACCTACTTTATAAACCACTTGAAAGACCATATTTAGAGGCTATCATGTCTAAGGGCTTTAATAAGTTTGTTGCTGATGTTTACTTTTCACTGAGAAAATTAATTTTCTTCTGTCAAAACCTTAATGGTCATCAACAGGTGCAAAAACCTTTCCTGGACTTTCCCCCCCCTATTTTTTACATACTTTCCCCATCACAACACTTTGGCCACTTGCTTGCACTATGTAGAAAGTCAATCAGCTATTTTTACAGAACTGGATTTAATAGGCTAATAAAAAATAAAATAAAAAAACAGCCAGGATGAGTGTCTTGAACCATTGTGGCACATGCTTTAGTGTGGTGGAAAATGATTTCTCTAGCAGCAATAGTGGAGTGAAAACTCTAACGCATGTGCAATAAGCTCTATGTCGGGGAGACGCTTGAATTTAGGTTGTTTGCTATGATTTAGTTTGGCTTTTTTTTTCCTTTTTTTTAAAGTAAGTAGCACCATGTAAAACAGTGCAAGCAATGTTTACTGGTATATTACATTGAGGATGTTATTTTTAAATACGTCATGACGTTTATCAGACAAAGTTGCTGCTGCCTATTTATTTTATGTTCATTTTGTAATTCAAGTAAGATTTGATCTTTTTTTTTAGCCTACAATTGGACCCTACGCAATTTAGACAACCTTAGGTAATTTTTCAGATGACATTAGTCAGCTTTTAAATCTACTTGGCTTTGTCATTTTTGTGTGTTATTATTAATAAATAATGCCTTTTTTATTTAACAATATTCTTTATCAAACAGTCAGTTGTTGAAACAAAATAAAGATTAGTGTCACGTCTCCACTGGCAATACCACCCCACACCGTCACTGGAATTCTAACACTTCCGGTTCACAGTTCACACACCTGTTCCACATTTCGCCATTACTTTCAGTATTTCTTCAGCTCACTTACCTGGACACTTTACGAAGTCTTTTTCAATGACAATTCTGAGCATTTACCAATCGTGTTTGATTTCTGGTTGCCGAATTCCACGTCTGTTTTCCAGACTCAGAGTGTTGCCTGTCCCCTTCGTTTTGATCGATACCTGCTTGATTAGCTGGTTTTCTCGACATTCTGCCTGTACCTTGGATTACCGATTTTGGATTGCGTCTGTAAATAAAAGCTCTGCACTTGGATCCTACTTTGTGTGTCTGTGTGAGTACTGGTCTTACAGAAGACTTCATCCGCTCATGGATCCAGCGGAGGTCGACTCTCGCATGGCTCATCAAGAACAGCGCATGGAGGAGTTATTCCAGCTGGTACAAGGTCTGAATCAGGCAACGTTTGAGGCTATATTGTGGCCAGCTGGGCCATCTCCGTCCTTGGAATTCCATGGTCCTTCCAACCACAGGTGAGAGTACTCACGCGATCACCTGTCAGTTCGCCGTGACGGAACACACACTCCGAATCAGTGCCAGAAGGCTGCCCTCCAAACAGGGTGTATGTACCACAGGCTCTCAGACCACAAGTGCTCCAGTGGGTTCACTCCTCACTCGCTTCCGGGCACCCAGGGCAGCAGCGTACTCGGTGGCTAGTCACCAATCAGTTCTGGTGGCTGGATGTCATTAACTTCATCAATGCCTGCACCATTTGCGCACAGTCCAAGATGGACGGATATCTCCCTGTAGGCCTACTGGAACCTCTCCTGAGCCCCCAAAAGCCATGGACACACTTGGCCATGGAATTTGTCACTGTCTGCCAGCATCCAACGGTAATACCACTATCCTGGTCATCATAGACCAATTTTCCAAAGCCTGTCGTTTTTATTGTTCCACAATGTGTTCCGACTATACGGACTCCCCCTAGGATATCGTGTCCGACCGGGGGCCCCAATTCACGTCTCATGTATGGCAAGCATTCTGCAAGCAACTCAATATCAATGTCAGCCTCACGTTAGGGTATCATCCTCAAGCCAACGGTCAAGTCGAAAGGCTCAATCAGGAGGTGGGAAGGTTCATCAGAGCCTATTGTAGTTCCTCGCAGGAGGAGTGGAGCCGCTACCTACCATGGGCCGAGTACGCTCAGAACTCCCTCATCAACTCTACCAGTGCGTCCTGGGGTATCAACCACCACTCTTCCCCTGGTCCGGTGACCCATCTAATGTCCCCTCGGTCAACGAATGGATGAGGGAAAGTGAAGAGACATGGGCCGCCACACATGTGCACATCAGCCAAGCCATCCAATGTCAAAAGACACAGGCGGATTGTCGTCGCCGTTCAGTACCGCTCTTCCGCCCAGGCCAACGTGTATGGCTGTCCACCAGGAATCTGAGGTTGAGACTCCCGTTGAAGAAGTTAAGTCCTAGGTTTATTGACCCGTTTAAGATTGTCTGTCAAATAACCCCTGTCTGTTACAGTTTACTGTTACCCTCATATTATCGCATTTCTCCCAAATTCCACATATCGCTTCTCAAACCTGTCCGCCATCATTCCCAGGACCCCCCTCCACCACTGGATGGACGCTGTCAGGACGCTCCTGGACTCCAAGCACCGGGGCAGGAGGCAGTACTACCTGGTGGACTGGGAGGGCTATGGCCCTGAGGAGAGATCGTGGGTTCCAGGTATTTGTATTAGCGTTTTTGGATTGTGTCTGTAAATAAAAACTCTGCACTTAGATCCTACATCATGTGTCTATGTGAGTACTGGTCTTACAATTAGAGTGAAACGTCCACTATGCTAAGCCTAGAAATTTGCCTATTCAGACCATAATGCAGCACACTTACTTGGCAATGGTTATGGCTTTGTCGACTCTCTTTTCCAAGGCCTGCGTGCCAACTACCTTCCAGAGCAGCCAGAGTTTGAAAGCATCAGAGCTTCGACTGCATGGTACAGACTCACTTTCTGCTTCACCACTCACATCACAGACGCCATCCTGCAAGAAAAGGTAGGACCCCTTGGCCAAGAGACATCGCTGCAACAGATTCTGCATGTGAGACAAAGAGGAAAGAGCTAACATGACTTTAGGATGTCTAGGAAGTCAACCCGACAATTTTAATGTGTAGTAGTAGTAAGTCAGGACATTGAGACTAAGATTACCGTTGTAGATAAATCTATAGCCTTAAAGACTATTACGCAAGTCCAGCCTTGATTTACTGCCACTAGACATAACTACAGAATAAACTCTACCACCATGATGAATAAGAGTGGGAATTGCTAGGCACCTCACAATTTGATATGATGCGATTATAAAATGATTCTTTGTGCCTCTTCATTTCTGTAGCCTACATTAGGTCTTTTTTTTCCAGTATGACCACTTGCATCCATCATGAAAAAAAAACTTGACTTGATATATTTCCAATAATATTTGTATTTCAGCAGATATGTGTGGTACTGTTGACATTTTCCAATAACAAAAGACATTTATGCATAAGCCTGTGTGAAAAGTTTATTATGACGTGCATTGATGCAGAATATTACATTTTTTCAAGATAGACTTGAGATGCATCTAAAAATTTCTTATTTTTCCCATCCTTAATGATTAGTGATCTTGATGAGACCTGTCAAGATTCACTTCACTGATGGAGCTGTCGAGGAGGATTGAATGGGAACATGTGAAGTACTGTTTTGTCCCGGACCAAGAGGGTGATGTACGGTGAACCGGCCATCAACATCCTGTGAGGTTTCCAAGAAACAGAGTTGGCTCTGAGAAAAAAAAAATTCCAGACTCACAAATTAAAGCAATGCATTGCATGTAAAAATAATAGTATAATTAACAAAGCTTATATAACATGTCCAGGGAAACAGCTAAAATACCTATTGGTGCCCTAAAGCAGGTGACAGTGCTTCTTCGACATGAACTCCCCCACCCCAACATGCTTAAAGAGAAGGAGAAAGAAAGAGAGGAAGAGAGACAAACAGAGTCACAGATTAATAGAGAAGCAGCGGCATGAGGAATGATTGAAATGGGAGTACTCACGTTTACATGGAGCCAAAGATTGTCTTTCACAGACGTCTGCAATTTGCTTCGGAGGATCAAAAGCCCCAAGTACAGGAGTTCCTGCTGTACCATTCACCAAAAAAGGAACAGCCCCCTGAACAAAGACACACTATCTCTCAGGTATTCACCTAATACTTAATAATAATAGGCATACCATTTTATTACGACTGTATATCTCAAGAGGTCGCTGAAATAAAAGGCAGTGAGAGCTGCCAAACATATGTTTTTAAACCTTCAAAGCGATTAGTTTTGTGACATGTCTTTCATTTTAAAACTGCCTGCCAAAAAACTTTCCAATACAAACCCAAATGAAAGACAGATAAACAGCATTCCAATAAATATGATTAATGCATATTTCAATAAAACAAAATTAAAAACATTTTTTTATATATAAATATACCCTGTAAATCTATCCTTTATTATTTAATTCTTATTACTAGATTTCAAGTTCAAGTAGGTTTTTATTGTCATTCCTCCATATACCTCATATACATTGAAATGAAATGTCGTTTCTACAGGACCATGGTGCAACACGCAACGATACAGCAGCACGCTATACAGGAC